>JAEPRD010000019.1:103846-346525 GCA_016758985.1 Mucor saturninus | reverse complement strand
GTAGCAACTCAGTTTTTATCCTTGATGTTCTTTTCTTTTATGAATTGTATTTGGTATATGAGTCGATCATGTGGGATCGACGATTATTTATTTTATTTTATTATTTTATAAGTGCGATTTTAGCACAATATCAAATCCTGATCAACGGACATCCGTGTAAAGTACTAATAGATTCGGGTGCTAGTGCGAATTACGTTCATTCTGATATGTTACCGTTTGTATCAACAATTATTCCAACAAAACGAGGACAATCAGTTGAGACAGCAAATGGACAACAAACGTATATTAATCAAATAGCAGTTTTTTCAATCGCTTTAAATGGATATACCGATCGAATTCAAGCATATGTATTTGATACAAAATTTGATGTAATTTTAGGTAGATCCTGGCTCTCACAAGTACAACCTATTCCTGATTGGTTCCATGGCACATGGAAAATACGAATTCGCAATAACCCAACACAGACAACAATGATTTATCCACTACCGGAGCACTTAATTAATAAATCATCAGTGTTACCAAAAGTGATACCAATCAATTCAATAGAAGCAAACATGAATACCAATCCTGACATGAATCAACACAATTTGGAAGATCTCGATTTCTTATTATCTGCAAAACAATTAGACCAATTGTTTAAAAAGAAGAAAGTTGAAGAATGTTATCTAATTGATGTTTCCTCAATTTACCAAGATTCGGATGAATTATTAGTCCTCGTGGATGATAAGTTACCATTATCAAAACAAACTAATAATGAAATAATAGAGAATAGTGATAAAGAATGGTGTTGTGGTGATCCACCTACTGTTGTTATCAATCACACCATAAAACAATACTAAATTAAATCTCATTTCATCATCCCATACATTATTACATCACAACATGAACTAGATTCTTATACCTTATATCATATCCAACTACAAGCACTATTTTAGTGCTGTGTAACTTATCCATCAAACTAAATTTATAATCCGATTTCTCTTAACATATATTTCTATCCTCAACTATCACATTTTTTACTTTGAATTTTGCAAACATGTCAAACAACTCTGCTGCTACTTCTACCACCTCTGCTGGTTCTCCTCTTCCTTCTTTCGCTGGTTCTTCTCCTCTCTCTTTCACTGAGAATGCTAATCCTATGGTGAACCCTGAACCCATGGAGGAAGACACTGATAGTACTCCCCAACAGGATACTGCTCCTGCTGCACCTGCTCCTGTTGCTATGGATTCTAAGGCCATTCTTAAGTCTGCCCATGATAACTTGGTTAGATTGGAAGAAAAATGCAATCAAGCATATGCCGCTTACCTTTCAAACCAACTCTTGGATGAAACTAGTCCTGCCACGAAAGCTTCATACCAGGATTATCTTTTGGTTTTGAATTCATACACTGATGCCAAGGATGCTCTGACCGCCTTTCAGAAGATCAAGTCACCAAATAAGGCCCAAGATGACAAGAATGTCTCTCGTGTTCCAAAGGATCTCCCTTTCCTGCAACTGACCTCAACTACATTGGAAAGACCCAACTCTGAGTCTTTTGACTCTGTGTACGACTTCTGCGACCAGTTTCGCACAGTTCTTAAGGCCCATGCTTTGGATTTGAACGCCCACTGGGAACGACTCTTGCCAATGAGCTTAAACAAGGATGATCGTAGCTGGTTCCTTGAAAATTTGGACAACAAGGATCTGACCTGGAAGCAAGCTGAAACAATGATCCTTGATCATTTCGATACCCCCTACCGCAAATTCTTACTGATGATTAATGTCAATCGTTTGCGTCAAGCTCCCAATGAATCTTGTCGTGCATATGGTGCTCGTTTCCAAAAGTTACGTCGACAAGCGGATATGAAGGATGGTGTCCAACTGGTACTGATATTCTACTGTTCTTTGAGAGAGCAAGTGAGGGAGAAAACTTCTGGTGCCATTTCCTCTCAGTATGGTACTAAATTACCTTGTAAACTGGAGGACATGATCCAATTGGTGGTTGCTTCGGACTCCGAGTACCTTTCTTCCGGCTCCTCTGGTAGCTATTCTGTGGTTGGTTCCTCCTCGTCTTCGTCGGGCAATAAGGACAATGAGCGTTACAACAAGAAACGTAGTTCCAGCCACTTCGGTTCCAATAAGGATTCTTCTGGATCCAAAAGACCTTTTACCTCGTCCTCTTCTGGTAAGAAACCTTGTTCCTTTTGTGGTAAGACCTGGTTCTACGGTCACCGCTGTGAAGAGTTTAAGCAAGCTCAAAGGAATAAGGTATCAAGAATGGCAATGAGAGGTGGTGAGCCTTCCTCGTCTGTTCGTGAAGACGAGAATATGGACCATAATGTGTCAATGGCGCGTTTAGCTCTTGAATGTAAGTCTGCAAATATAAAAGATGTAACAAGAGATTTTAAAAACATTGATACTGATACTATTACCTTTCCTATTACTATTGATAATTCTATTAGAACGTTCTCCTTATTTGATTGCGGTGCAAATTTTAGTTCGGTGGACTATGAGTTCTGTAGAAAAAATAATATTAAAATAAAGTTTATAAATCATGTTAGTAAAGACCAATTAAATAAGCATAATTTTTATAATTACTTCATTCGGTCTGCGGATAAGAATACTTTTGTGAAAAGGATCGGTACTTGTGAATTAAGCGTTGGTTGTAATAATAAAACTATAAAACGTGTCTTTGAGGTTATGAATCTTGCTCCTGAAAATAACAGTTATCAATTTAGTATTGGTACTGATTGTATGTCATTATTTGGAATTGGAATTTATGGTCTTCCTACCTCGTATGATGATCATGATTCCCAAGAAGCCGTTATTGAAGCTGACAAGCGTTATAACAATACAAGTGAACTTCTTGAATCAATTGAAGCTGAAAACAAATTAAAAGAAAATTGTCCAGCCTGTCCTCCTAATGAATACAAAGAAGCGTTAGATTACATTCAACCTGCTATTAAAGCCAATCAAGCAATCCCTAAAGGTTCATTCTGCACTATACCTGAAAGTGTTGTATCCTTGGATACTCCACCTAATGTAACTGCGTATAGAAAGCCTTATCCAGTCCCTCTTAAGATGGAAAGCATTGTAGATGACCAAGTAAAGGAATGGCTCGATAACGGTATTACTAAAATTGCCCCTGCTAATACAGAATGGAATACTCCGCTAACTGTAGTCAAGAAGACTGATGCTAAAGGACAAGTAAAAGGATATCGCGTCTGTCATGATCCCAGACATATTAATTGTTTGTTAAAATCTATTGACCGCATGCCCTTACCTATTATCAGTGAGCTTCTTGAGGATTTAAAGGGTGCAACTGTCTATTCAACCTTGGATCTTAAGTCTGCTTTTAACTCGTTAAAGTTAAATCCTAAAGATGCACATAAATTAAGCTTTACTTGGCGTGGTGTTCAATATCAACCTATAGGCACTGTTTTTGGCATTCGTCATGTTAGCTCACAATTTCAGAGAACAATGAGTATCGTATTAGAAGGTTTACCTTGTGTTCGATATTTCGTTGACGATATTGTTTGTGCGAGTAAATCCATTGAAGAACATAAAGAACATTTGAATATGCTGATAAAACGATTAACTGAAGTAAACCTGAAGTTGAATCCTGATAAGTGCTGTTTTTTTCAAAAGGAAATTTATCTCTTGGGATTTCGTGTAACTCCTTCTGGTGTCAGTGTTGACAGACGTAAACTTGTAAACGTGCTGGAATTTCCTCAACCCAAAATTGGAAAAGATATCATGCGTTATTGTGGTCTCATAAATTATTTCAGATCCTTAATCCCCAATGTTTCTGCTATAATGTCTCCACTTGACTCCTTACGAAATGAAAAATCACTTGATAAATTATGGAATGATAACCATCAGAAAGCTTTTGACAATTTGAAAAAAGCGCTTATAAGCGATACTGTATTAGCCTTTCCTGATATGAATGCTCCCTTCTCTATAAGTTGTGATGCCTCTCTATCTGGTATTGGTGCAGTTTTGTATCAAGAAAATAATGGTACAAAGAAATTTATTTCATTCGTCGCAAAGAGTTTATCTAAAAGTGAGCGCAAATATTCAGCTACGAAAAGAGAATTACTCGCATTAGTATTCTCGTTAAAGAAATTTCATAAGTATGTCTACGGATCTAAATTTACCTTATACACTGATCATAAAGCTTTAACCTATCTCCATACACAAAAAATTGCCAATCTCATGATGATCTCATGGATGGATACCATCTTACAGTATGATTTTGACATCGTTCATTTGCCTGGTATATCCAATGTCTTACCCGACACGTTATCCAGACTCTTTGAGGACGATTATGCACTATCAAATGAACTGGGTGGGGATAAATTCATCATGCGAAATAGAGCAGCAATTATGGAACCATTACCTAGCGAAACCAGTGGTGAATACTTCACTCCTCCTACTCAACAAGAGCGTGACGAACTATTAAAACTTGAGCACGTTAAAGGACATTTCGGAGTCGAAGCCGTAGTACATGCATTAAAACGTAAAGGCATTTTTTGGTCTAGTTTAAAGAAGGATGCAAATGAGTTAATTAAGGCATGTGTTCCATGTCAACGACACAATATAGCACGAAAAGGTTACAATCCATTAAGACCTGTATTAGCTGCTCTTCCTGGTGACAGTTGGGGAATTGACTTGGCTGGTCCGTTTGTAACATCTAGAAGAGGCAATCATTATCTGTTAGTCATGATAGATATAGCAACCAAATATTATGTGTTAAGAGCTATACCTGATAAGACGGCAGCGGTTGTTGCAAGTGTTGTGTTGGAAGTAATCTGCACCTTCGGCCCATTTAGAAAATTGCAAAGCGATAAGGCTACCGAATTCGTCAATAGGTGTATGTCATGCATAAAAAGCAATATTGGGTTTGACCATGCTTTAATCTCGCAGTATCATCCAAGATCTAATGGAGCTACTGAAAGAGCTGTGCAATCCGCTGTGAAAACCATAAAAAAGAAAATAAATGGAAATATTGCTGACTGGGATATAATGGTCGCGTCTACACAGTTGGAATTAAATTGCAAGTATAACAGTCGAACTAAAAGTACACCATTCTCGTTAATGTTCGGAAGGAATCCAAATGACTTTACAGATTATAAAAAGGAAACGGATAAAATAACCACGGAAAGAACAAATAAGGAATTACATAACAAAATAAAACTTATGAGAGAAATAGTGTACCCTGCAATCTATGAGCAGACAAAGAAAGTCACTGATAAACAAAAGGAAAAGTTTGATGCAAGCCACAAGTTAATTGACATTCCAGTTGGTGCAACAGTAATGATCTTAATTCAAGAAAAGCAAAATAAGCTATATCCTAACTATGAAGGATATTACACTGTTGTAAGAAAAACTTCTGCTGGCACATACGTATTAAGAAATGAAAAAGGATTTATTGAGCCTAGGAACTTTCCACCTTCAAACCTTAAAATTGTCTCCGATAAAATTATCCCTCAGGAACAATACTTCGAAGTGGAAGCCATAATAGGACATCGTAGAGATGATAATAATAAGCTGCAATATAGATGCAGATGGTTAGGTTACAATGAAGCTGATGATACTTGGGAACCTGAGGAAAACTTTACTGATCCAAAGTTCATCTCTGATTATTACAGAAGAATAGGTGAAGCCCCTGAAAGTATCAAAGCTATTAATAAAGCCAATAAACGTAAGTTGAATGAGATGAAGGATTTAAATCACAAAGTAAGCTCTTGTCCGGTAAAGAAAAATAAATCGACTAAAAATAAGAATGATCGTCAAAACTCTAAATAAAAAGATCTTCATAATTTTGTCGGTATTAGTCAATACCTGGGTGGGGATAATGTGGTGATCCACCTACTGTTGTTATCAATCACACCATAAAACAATACTAAATTAAATCTCATTTCATCATCCCATACATTATTACATCACAACATGAACTAGATTCTTATACCTTATATCATATCCAACTACAAGCACTATTTTAGTGCTGTGTAACTTATCCATCAAACTAAATTTATAATCCGATTTCTCTTAACATATATAAATATGCAAACTGATAGTTAGAATAGAACCCTCTCAATCTTTGAATCTACTTTACTCTTAATAAACTTATAAGCAGTCTCAAAGTACTTTATTGTTTTTATATTTCTATCCTCAACTATCACAGGTCAGTAAAAAGTGCTCGTGGCTCAAATACCGCTATTAAAGCAATTGAATTTTACAAAACACATCTATCTGTTGATGTTTTTGTTAAGTTTGGTAGAGTTTGAGATGCCTTTTATTCATAAGTTTTGGTTTTAAAAAATGCATGGTTAAAGGGGCTTTGTGAAAAGTGTCGCGTATTTTCTGCGAAGAGTTGTATACGTGGGACGATTTAGGAGGTGAACTCTAAGATCTTTATTTGCCTACAGGTGCAGGTAATAATTATGAAAGAGTAGAAAAAGTTGGCCATCAGATGGACAGAAGCTATACGCGTTTTTGTCAATGAATTCGACATGAAGCTATCTCAATTGTTCATCTCTTGCTTAGAATAACAAAAGAAGTAAAGCACTAGGAGATGACGCGTCTTGTAATGGCATTTAATTTCCAAATTCATGATGGTTCCTAATGGCATCTTAAAATCACCAAACGGTGTGTTCAACCCTGGTCCTTCTCCATTATTCTTTTCCCTTTCAACATGATAAATTCAATTTTAAAACGTTATTTAAGTATTTTTTATATGAAAAGATTTTTTATTTATTTAAAGTTGTTTGTCGTGAAGCTTTTAAAGATAGCCGCAAATTGTGAAATCACGACTATCCGCTAGACTTCACTTTTAATCTAATGCATATGGAAATTACTTTCGTGGGGTAATCGAAAAAGTAACTGTCGGTAGCATTTTTTTAGACCTACGAAAAGAAAAAAAAAAGACCAAGTGAGTGCCAAACATAATATGAATATCGGGTATACCTGAGAAAGAAGAGGGGGATTCTAAAAACTGCGCAAGAAAAGAAAGTATTTATAGCTCAGAATCGGACTAGCGGGAACCAATGAAATCGCTGTATCTATTTCCTTTTTTAAATGTCTTAAAATTGTGGCTTAACCAAGGAAATACAGTCTAATGTCGATGGTAGGAGAATATCAATGCGTATATAAGGGATGATCCTACTATAAATACGAGACATGGCACCAAATAGCTTGATTTTAAGGGAACGTGTTTTTTAAAAAAATTCCAGATGAATGACTGGTATGCCCAGTAGAAGAAATGCCAAAGATTTACTTGAGCGATTTGTGAAGAGCTTTAATATAGTACAAATTTGGCTTCATCTTCACGTGGTCTTAATTGAAATAATAGAAATGAAGCTAGGTTTCTTTGACTATCGTCTAGACACTCAACTCATTTGTTTGCATGCTTAATCCCGTGATATTATTTATTCAATATATATTTCGCCTCCTTAACCCACCGTAACAGAGTGAACAGAGATCACATCAAGTTATAATCTTGTCGTATCTCATTTATAGTTAGTGTAGAGGTCTTCAAAGATGCACAAAAAATAAGATGAAACTGGCTGTAGATCAAGTTATTTTAGTCTTTTGAAAATATCGCAAAAAAATTACCAAAGTATTCAAGCTTTACAAAATTACAACACTAAAGTTGCAAAGAGTTGGTTTAACTTTGATCTTCTGTTCTGCCTACAATGAACTCTTACTGTTTGTTTGTACCATTACCATCGTTTTTAAGCAGTACATTTTTTGGACTAGCTTTTTCTTCAGAAATTTTTATAGTCAATTTTTTTTTTCTCCCTCTTTCATTATTATGATCACTTTTAAGATACTGAGAAACCATTATCCGTCACTCCAAGGGCGATTTCAATACAATAAAATTATTTAAAAATATTATCATCAACCTACCGCAGAAAAGAACCTATTTTAATTGATCATTAAGATGCAGAAAAAACAACAACCTTGCGATGAATCGTCTACAACCAGATTACTTCTGTAATGAGTAGACATAGGCATATTTAATCATTTCCCTAAATGGTTTGATACTGAAAAATCTCGTCTTATAAGTTGATGCCTCGTTGAATTACGCTAAAAAAAAGTGCTGAGACGACAATATTGGTAATTGGTTTTACTCACATTTCATCATAATATTACTGTCATTTTTGTTTCTACTTACATCTGCATATTTAGAGAAAAGCCCATAAGGCAAATATATAAAAAGCTGTCCCCATGTATGTGTAAGCGAAACTTTACTTCAAGAAACAAAAGAATAGCTCTTAAATTCTTTATAGCTAACCATAATTGAGCCTGTAAAAGTGAGAGCAATCGTACGGCCCTGATTACTATTTTTTGTCTCGGTAAAGATGCCTTTCCATATCGTTTTTATAGATTAAGCTCATGCTTTTATATAACATATGCTTGTTAACGAGTCGACTTCATAGTTGCGCATCGCAGGATTAAGGAAAATAATGATTAAATACCATGGTTATCGTATACAAAGCATTGCATGAAAAGCAGAATGTATTGGAACCCTCGTACAAAAAGTGACATTTATTTTATGCGACGGTTGCTCTTTTTTTTTTAAGACCGCTCTTCACAATATGAAAAAAAAAATCTTTCTTTCCTCAAACAAATACTAATGTCTGCACTTCGATCTCGCTTATTCATTCGTAACTTTACCAACACAGGTTATCGTAAGCCATTCCACAACAAGGTGAAAAGCGGCAATTATACACCTACACCTTCAGGTTGGGACCATGTGTATGGTTTATCCAGTGTCCTTTCTGCCCTTCAATCGAAAAAACGATCTGTCTTGGACACCGTTTATATCCTTGAATCCGACGAGAAAAAGACGACACAGAAGAAGGATGCCTCTTTAATGGACGAGATCCTTCAATTAACAAAGGCTGCTAGTATCTACACTGTGGCGGTCGATAAAGGAAGACTGAATAATTTGACAGAAAATAAAACCCACCAGGTAAAACAGGAACAGTGTCTAATGGGAATAGAAAGAAGAAGAAAAAAGGGCTAATTGGACAGTATTGAAACAAAGGGTGTAGTGTTGAAGGCTTCACCAAGAGAACCTGTCGAGATCAGTGCATTATCAACTTTGAAAGAAAACGAATATGAAGCATTACCAAGAATCAACAAAAGAGGAAGTGAACAAGATCGTGAAAGTAGCAGTCAAAAGGAAGTTGCTCCTATTTCCTTCCAAAAGTCCAACCGCATGCCTTTTTGGATCGCTTTAGATGAAGTGCAAGATCCTCAGGTATGTTTTTATAAAGAGTGAATGTAGGCCTACCTGTGAGAAGCAATTTTTCATGAGTATATATTAGAATTTGGGCTCTATTTTAAGAACAGCGCATTTCTTTGGTGTAGATGGTGTATTGCTCTGTAGTAAAAACAGTGCTCCTCTCAGTCCTGCTGTCTCCAAAGTCAGTTCTGGAGCAATTGAAATGATGGATATATATTCAACACCCAACCTTGTCAAATTTTTGAAGGAATCCAATGAAAATGGCTGGCAAATTATTGGTGCCGCAGGTGATGCCAATCCATCCATCAACCTGACTCAATTCCGTGAAAACACAAGCGAGAAACCCGTGATTTTAGTGTTGGGTAATGAAGGAACTGGACTTCGTACCAATGTCAAGAATGGATGTCAATCATTTGTCAGTATTCCTAATGCTTGTAAAGATAAATTCCATGGTGCTGTAGATAGTTTAAATGTCGGTGTAGCTGCTGGTGTGCTTATTTCAACTGCCATTTCTCAATAATTGTATGTATATTAGACTAGACTTTTTCGTGTGGTTTTTTATTAGAAATAAACAAGAATAGTTTTGAAGAAAAAAAAAGAAAAAAAAAAGAGGCGTGCGCGTGGGAGGTGAAGAAAAGATATATATAAGAAGTAAGGAATAATAAGATAACAAAAATATTAAGGGAGAAGGGGAGAGAAAGGGAGAGAGAGAGAGAAGGTTTGGGGGGTTGATAATTAACCTTTAACAGCTTCTGTGGATCCTGTGGTTCTAGAAGGTACTCTTGCTGTGATGGCTTCATCAATGGTATCTAAACTTCTCACACTTCTCCAATCGGCTAAAGTTGACACGACTGAAATTCTATTCTTCCATTTATCAAAGTTCTTTTGTTTATACTTGATTTCTTCCTCGTCATCATCGTTGGTCTCATCTAGTAACCAATCCTGTGGGTTATTGCCTCCATGCATCACTTGTTGATGACCATTGAATCCACTCGGTGGCCCAGGATCAATCAACATCATCTCACGTTGCTCCTGGTATCGCACAAACCCAATTTCGTTATAATTTGTTGCATGTCGTACAAGTATCACTGCCGCTAATTCTTTACAGAATTCCTGCAATACAATGTAAGATTGTACAAAATTTGATAATTTCGCAAAGGGATTCGTCATGGTGACAGGTGTTGCATTCGAACGTTGCGAGTTTTGAAAGAAGGTTGAAGAAGGTGAGTTGGGATTACCAGGTGATCCAGTTCCTCCACTTCCACCTAATCCCATATCGCGCGTAATCCTTAAAGGTAAAAGACCTGCTGATTTAGTTGCTGCAGGCGTAGAGGGGCTACGGGGTGAAGATGGCATTAATGTCGATGTGGATCCCTTATTAAATACAATCTTGGATAGGTTTTGATGATTTCTGGAAAGATGATCACTTGTACGCGGTGAAACTGTTTGTTGAATAGCAGGACTACTTTCTCTTCGTGCCCGATGATCGGTATTTAGTGATAAACTACTTTGTGGTTGAGGCAAACCCACACCATTACCGCCTCCACCCGGTGAAATACCTCGTTTCTTGGCAATCGAAATTCTTGTTTCAAAATTGGGTACGAGTTGCGCTCTTTTTAAAGCTTCAAACGTAACTTGTTCTAATAAAGCATACAAACTGCGCCGATTACTCTTGGCACTGGGTAACGCCCATACACCACCATATAAGGCACCATCAATGCCCACACGTACAGCACGCCAGTCACAAATGACCCCGTCCATGCGTTTGTCCACCACACCTGCAATTTTCTGCAAGATACTTGTGACCAATAAATTCTGTTCCATGGGTAACTCCAACATTTTATAAAACTGATCAAAGATTCGACTGAGGAAAAGACCCTCAAATGCTTCGGGTTTTTTACTGGTATTGGTGGTTGTGGTGCTGGTGATACTAGCTCCGTCATTTTCGTGTGGAGGTCGACTCGGACGTCCTTTACGGTTTTCTGCTTCACGTTCAAAATCTTTACGTGTCTTGACTGGAGGGTAAGAAGTTTGCCAAAAGTTCTTTGCTAAAAGAGCATAATGGAACCTTTCTTGCGCTTCATGAAAGTAATCATCATAACTATTACCGGGTACTACTGCATAGGGGTTACTCAAGTCATCCGATTGTCCATGCACAGTGGATACAAAAGAGTCAGTTGGAATGACAGATGATAGTGGGGGTGATTTCATTCTTTCCAATTCGTCCTCCAATGGTAACAATGACAGCACTCTATTTATATTATTTGTGGGTTTAAGGAAGGGATCTAAATCATGTATTCTGTACTACGGTTTTACCTTTCAACAAGCCATCTTACTTTTTCCGTCTTGTGTTCCTTTTTGGCTGTAGTATTGCTCGTTGTTGTAGATGCATTATCACCAATAGCAAGATCATCAACTTTAGCAGGCTCTTCTACTGTCACAATACTTGCATTATCTACCACTTTGGACCCCAAAGAAGAAGTATCTGTCACATCTCTTGCATCATCTTCAATATATTCACCGTCAGGTGAGATATCAAGATAATTACGCAACACCAAATTATAAATAGCGAATTGATTATAGGTTTCCATGATGGTGTCAAATAAACGTAAGGTGGCCAATGATAATTCATGATTATCAGCATCGATACGGTTGATTAAAAGTAACCGTAAAGTCCAATCTTCGTCTGATTCTGGTTCCTTTTCTTTCATTCCATCGTCACTGCCTGTTTGAGCAGACATGGTTTCATCATCACGGTCATCATCAATCAAGTCTTGTATCGGTATGTAAGTTTTCACTTCAGGTTCAATGTCTTTTCCAATACCACCATCTTCACCCAAGAGCACAACCAGAAAGACGTGCAATAAACGTTGATCTGTCAAGGATCTGATCATCTCTGTTGTGTAAGCGGTAGCGGACGTAGCAGTCTCAGCCGACGGCGAACTTAATGCAGCACATACTGTCGGGTGCCAAAAGATGGTGGTCAACTGAGCCATGAGAGCGGTCATCAATCTCTTTTCAGCCACGCGTGCAACATCGTTAAGATACTCCCAAAAACTATAAAACTCATCCACCACACGTTCTTTTTCTCCAATGGATTCCAAGGTACGAACAAAATTAACGTCAAAGGGACTACGCTTTCTACGTTTCTTTTTAAAGCTGTTTTGTGCATTGACGGTGATCATCAAACTGTTGTTGGTGATCATGGCGGGTACAGAAAATGTGATGCTACGACGTGAGGTACGGACCGCACTGACACGATTGTTGCTGGAAATGTTGAAAGCACCGGCGTTTTTAGGCAAGCAGGCGAAAAACAGTGAGAGACGTTCAGCCATGACTTCACATAGACCAGAGTATTCGACCACGTAACAGACGTATTCGGGATCATCCTCTAATAAACGTAATGCAAAAAGAATGGCTTCTCTTGCAATTTCACCTGTTTCACCTGGGATATTCATGTAGTCAATCAAGTATGTAAACATATCAAATCGAGGCTAATATAGACAATTAACAAAAAGAAATATGCCCAAGACCATCATGTAGACTTACAGTTAAGAAAATATTCCAAGCTATTTTCTCTTCAAAACTCTCTCTACGTTTATGTAAATTCTTGCCGTCCTTGGATGATCTCCAGACGTTTTCACCCAGGGCTCTACACCAACCCCTTTCGAAAAACAAGTCCATAAGAGCTGCATTGGCTCCTTTAAAATGTGAAAAGACACCATGCATTAATTTCACAAGTTCCAATGATAATTCGGAGATGGCTGCGGTTCTTTCTTCGGGACAGAGTTCAGCTTCTGTGGCTAATTGTTCGTAATGATGCGCTATCAGTCGATGACAAGAGGTAATCAATTTTTGGAGCGGAACATGAACCGCACGCTCTGGTAACAATTGAGCATGAACATTTGTGACCAGACTACAGAAAAATCGAAGACAATGGACTCTCATACCGTACGGTGTCTACAAAAAAATATAACTTGTGTTCAATTTAAAAAGTAAAAAGGGCCATCAACAATATATTTACATCGACTTTGGCAAATTCCACTAATTCCTCTAGAACGCGCTTCTGTAACAAGTATTCTAAACAAGGTCCTGTTTCTAAACTTCCACTAGCTCGATGATGTTCGACTTCTTCGGCTTGAATCAACTTTACAATATTTTGTAAACTGTGCGGAATAGGTGTGAGATCAACAGCATCTTTAAGAGGATCTATTAGGAGAAAGGGAGAAATGCAAGATTAGTATTCTATTACTGTCTTTCCTAATGGTTTTTTTTTTTATCACAATTTAAAAAAAACCTCGTAATAAAAACACTATACCAGCTGCAGTTTCGTAATACTTTTGAATATTAGTCCAAGCCTCTGTTAATAATTCAAGCTTTGACTTGGCCACATTCCTTCCAGACAGAAATTTGGAAAGGAACATGGACATTGTAAATTATTATTATGATGAAAAAGGTTAGGTTCAAAAAAAAGTAAGGGAAAATATTAAATCGAAAGAGAGAGAGAGAGAATAGAGAGAGAAAGAGGGGTAATTCTGATTGGGCTTTAAAATGGGATTGTACTCAGGGAAAAAAAAAGAAGGGGGGTGTTAATAAAATACCTTTATGGTTCAAATAAACCGAATACATGTATGTTTGTTTTTTCCCTTTTTTTATTTCTTTCTTCTTTTTCATAAAAAGATAGCATGGATTATACCAGGTGAGTTGTTATATTTCTTTTTTTTTAAAAAAAAAAAAAAAAAGAGAGAGGAAAACGTCTTATATTTCTGTTTAGCACGAATAAAAGAAGACACACCTTACCTTCTATATCATTTGTTGACCCTGCCATCGTTCGATTTATAGAAAAGGCGTCTTCCTCTACTTGTTCAGTTATGGAGGAAGAAGAAGAAGAGGAAGAAGAGGAGGACGATGATCAACGTACAACTATAACCACTCTGTCTTTACCACAGACCCTTTCTTACCCTTCCTATGTTTGTATCTATTCAAAAGCATCTAATATAGCCACTAACTAATTATATAACAGAAACAACCCACCAACCATTTAGACACACTATGGGCAAGACAAGAGAAATATGACAATCTAGATCTCAGACTATTATCGTTAGAGGTAACCAAGAAACGGTTTGAGCAACGGCTTCAGGCACTAGAAGAACAAGATAACAACAGACCAATTTTACTGCATCAAAAGCCACCAATGAAACCAGATCAACAGCCCATAATGCATGAAACACATGATGAGATGATTAAAAACAATTCACAGTATATAGAACTTTACAACAAGCATCAACAATTATTAAACAAGTACCATTCCATCCAAGCTGAATTTAAAGAAAAGGAAGCCATGTATAAAAAGCGCATTGAAGAACTGACACATCCAGCCAAAGAAGAAGAAGAAGATTGTTCATATAAAGAAGAAGATGGATATTTAATATTTGATACGACCAACATGAATGGCGAAATCATACATTGCAGAGTAAAGATACCGAACCCTTCATCCTTGGTCTCTCCTCCTGCTACTCGAGTTAATTCCCCTCAACAAATACCTCCTACACCATTACCATCCTCAATTATACCAAAAAAAAAGAAGGGTTTAAATTTTAATGCTCCAGAGTGGAAAACATAATAAAATGCATTATAAAAATAGATCACATTTACCATAATAGGTCAATCGGTCCGTAAAAGTCCGTTACCCTTCTTTTATTTTTTATTTTATTTTATTTATTCAAGACCAGTCTTCTCTCCCTGTCCATTAATTACACTGTCAAAGTCTAATGTATCGTATATCGCTACTGTGTCTTGTTTGTACTGAATCTCTAATAGGAAGTTTGACTCTAATAATTGGCTTTCTATTTCTTCGTCTGTCTGTTGCATTAATAGATGAGGCCATAAATCAAAGCTATCTTTTTCTAAAGTCAAGATAATGCTGTTGTTCGTCAGGCTCATTTGCTCCACATCGCACTAAATTTACTGTTTAGTATCACATTCCTCTTTCATCTTTTCTTTATATACCTGCTCAATGTGCACTCGCTGAAATAACGGTAAAGTAATCGTATCAGTCTTTGTAGATAGCTTCAAGTATTTCTCCGTAAGCGACACCCTGACATGATTCTAAAATAGCATTAGTCTTTCTTCTTTCTATTCTCTGTCTTGTTTATCAACTAACTATATCTATTTGCAGTGTAATTGATTCCATCGTCTGTGTCCAAACAATAGAAGAGGGTATATCCTTCACATCATCTAGCGTAGTGTAATTCATGTTTCTACTTGCAATCATTTTATGTGTATATTATTATTTTGATTACAAAAAAGAAAGGATGAAAATAAAAAATAAAAATAAAAAGAGAGAGAGAGAAGCAATTTATATGTGAGATCGAGTTTTCGGCCCGTTTGTGGAGTTTTATAACCAATTTCAGAAAGTGATACACATTCAAGGGATCGGATTAAAACTTTAGTTTTGGAGGTTAAGGCCGTCAATTATGTAGCATCTTTGATTACCCTTATTTACCAATGTCCGTTGGTGTCCCTTAATACTAAATTAAGGTCCCTCTTCATCCTGTTCGACATGTTTTACAATAATTATTTTTCGATCTCTTTCGCGCAGTTTTTGTTCCACTAAGAGTCTCTCTTTTTTTTTTTCGCAACCGGTTTGAAATCCTGCAACTCCAAACGTCATCAATTGCTCTAAGATATCTTTCCAGGAAGTGACCTATTTGGTTTCTATCTTTCAAGCTTGGATGTAATTATTTTCTTATCAGCTTCGCCTACTCCTACTACTTTTTCAGCAACTGGTCCAAGCTGGGTTTCTTTTTTAAGGTCGGTTTAAAGATTCCCTCATTGATTTATAACATACACATGTCTTTCCTCATTCACCATGTCCTTATTTTTTGTTGCAATCTTAATGTACTTGTTTTCGACATCGTTTACATTGTAATGTACTGATTCGACAAGCAACGTTCTCTAAGAATTTGTTGTTTAAAAGCACGATAATTTCACTCTTTTTATTTTACGCTCCACTACTTTTTAACCTAAATTGACAGTTGTACAGCGTTCCTTACTCTCAATTTGAAAACTCTGAACGGATAGCTTAATCCTGAGTAATGAAAGTGGCTCTTGGACAGTGCATTCTGGTCAAAAGCTAAATCGATAGACAACCTTTACGGAGAATCATGCATCATTGATTTGTGGAAAGGCTCAATTGAAGCGGTTTTCTTGTTCAAAGCGTGTCCAATTCAACCAATCATATCTGTGATTATAGAAATCAGTGATAATGTACCCAGGGTTTCGTTTTCTCGAACGACGGGTTTCAACAGTGTTTTCGTAAATCGTGCCTTGATTGATCTGCAAAAATTCTTATCTATTATGAGGCTATCAGGTTACATGTAAAAGCCATCATTATGTTGTTTTTACATCCAAATAAAGCATGTTGTATGAGAAATTGAAAACAAATAATGCAGATTTTTGTATTTTGCAGAACCCCGCTAAGCTCTAAGAGCACCTCTAACGTTATGTGAATAAAAAAATTCAAATGTAGAATAATATTTTTCCAAAAATAATAATGTTATCAGGACCAGTGTTTTTGTTGTTTATGTCATGTATTTCACTTATTATTCTATTAATGGCCGGAATTGCTCTATATCTGGGTACCTGGAAGTCAGTAAAAAATTACTCACGGATACATGCATTAGATAATATGTTAATTAATCAATATAAAGAACTACATTTTCTTTATGCTAAATTGTATTAAATAAATGATCACATTTTGACTTCACAAGTTGAAAAATAAACAAATTTTGGGATAAACAACCTACTTTCTATCGAACCATTAAAAAAAACTTTTTTTTTTTTTTTTTTTGGCTGTTTTATCGTCTTCTCAGCAATCCGTATGCTGCCTAAATATATCACCATTATCTTCTAATAAAAGTTGCTTTAAAAAAACCTATGCCTTTGCCAAGTGAGCACTGTTTGCGTATTAACTGTATGATGGGATTAAAGTTCGTTTCATGATGTTTCTTTATGGTACCAGGTAAGCCACATGTTTTTTTTAAAAATGACTTACAGTAATCGCGCTTTTTTTAAAGAAAGTCTTATGTAGAAAGGCGTTCCTCATAGGAACGTTGGACGAAAAATGATTTGACATGATTTCAAGACATCGCTCATTACTATATCGCATGTATGCGTACTTTAGAGGAATATGTCTGTTAATGACTTCGTGACTAATGGCTCACAGTACAGATATTTGCTGAATTCTCTAAAATTTATTTTGCGATTTGACAAAGGAAATGGAATACACAACGAAAAAGCTTCAATAACGTATGATTGAAGAGTTATTGAAGAGCACATTTATTTTTTTAATCATTTATACATGATATAACTAAAAAAAAAAGCGCTCATAAAAGTAAATAAACGGATCAATGCATTACATTGGGCTTTCATTGTATATGTGTGTGAATATTAAGAAAAATTCTATTTCAATCGGAAGAGGTGTGCCGACTATGAAAAGTGGAGAAGTTCGGGGTTGTATAACATCAACTGGCACTTTTTGATCGCTAAGAAAGGCTAAATACAGCAAGTTAATTTACAAAATAAGGACATGACATCAGTCGTATTGGCATTGGAATACTCGCGTCGTAATGTTACTATGGCTCTATGTCGTTTGTTATATTATTGGAATACATCAAGGGAGCAACCGAACATTATGGCTACATTTATCCTAAAGGTTCATGCATGTATAAAGCATATTAAGAGATTGTTTTATCTTGCTTCGTTCTGTCTTTCTTTTGAGGCACTACTTTTTATTTAAATTTCCTTTTTTTTTTCTTTCTTTCTTTGGTCCAGAGTATCGGTACATTAAAATGTGTTCAGCATTCAGATCACTTTACTTCTTTACTTCATCTCCGTCGTTCTTTTGTGCTCATTGTGTTACAAGTTTTTATGTTCATTAATTTGCTTTTGATCCATTATTATTGGATTTCTACTTCAAACCTCTTCAGAGAAATGCATCATGACTTTGGGCTTAAGTCGCATATCACCAAGGTTCATTCTTTCTTGTTTAAATGAGAAACTAAACATTAGGTTTGTTGTTCCTAATCGAAGTCTCTATTCTCTTTTTCTATTTTGGCATATTAGTAGCTATACGCGGAACTCAGCATCCATTGACTCAGCCTTTTATACCTCGTATCACTCGTAGAGTTTCAATTATACACTTTTTGTTGACAGCGGAGAGTGATTTAAATTAAGAAAAAAAAAAAAGGAAAAAGGTTAATATTTAACTTTTTCGAGAACATGACCTTTGGGCGAATTGTTTACATTTTATAGGATATTGTCCGATAAACTAAGTAACACTGCTATCTCTTAGCGTCACATGTAACTTCTTTTGTGTATGTGCGTGTGTGTGTGTGTCTCTAGATAAACGGGTTGCACGTAAATATTTTTGGATCAGTATCTTATTTGCGTTAAAAAAAGGTTCTCTAGCATCATCAACTTTTTAAACAACAATCTGCAGCCTATTTTTTTTTTTTTTTTTTGGCATTGTCATCATTAGCTGGATGAACGTTGGTCTGTACACCGATTTTGTTTTTTAATGCTAGCACGTTTTATCGTCATATATTACCATTTACATGGATTAAAGCCTTCCAGGTTACTCTAAAATTGTATTGTGGCACACAACATTAACGCGCTCTTTAAGTGTAACACGATATTTGTGTACCCTGTGAGTTTACAGCAGTGCATAATTTATGTGAAATTCTATGTTATCTTTATATGTATCCATTATTCTTTTAGGTCAAACAAAATACCTACATTGAGAACAACCATATAGAACTTATAAATACTGTTCTTTCTTTTCACTTCAAAGAACCATATGCATAATTAAAAGAGTAGTGTACCACTTATATTTTTAGTGCTCCCGCTGCACGATAAAATAAGGTTTTTTTACATATCGGTACAACGTGATTTTATCCAAAGAAAAAAAAAATCCGGTAATACGTATTTTAATGGATATGTTCCTTCCCCCCCCCCCCTCCCGACTTCCCTCTCCGTTGTTATCCCCGTTAACTGATATGTCGTGGTTTTTTAAAAGTCTGCATACATACATAGATGTTCTACGAATAAAGATTCGTTTATCACTACTAATACAAAAAAAAAAAAAATAGATATCGTGACTGACCCATCCCTCCTTTTTTTCATGGCATTTTAAGATTGCCTCAAGTTGATGTGCTAGGGGACAACGAAAGCAATAAAGTTCGGTGCATTATCAATTATAGGCCACTCGCATCATAATTGCTTCATATTCTTCATTGAGATGCAGAAAAAAAGTGCAAAAAAAAAAAACTTAGCAACTTGTAAATTGGTGCGCTGTACTTGTTTTTTAAAGGCACATCATCGTTTGAGTATAGCAGCTCATCGGGGATGGCAATGTTAACCTTGAGAAGCTTTTATCGGTAGTTAATAGATTTGAAATTTAACGGCCTTGATGAAACCTTTTATGATTTATTTCTTTTTATTGATGTAGAATTATACCCACACATGTTTTGAATGTTTATACCACATAAAATGAATTATAGTGCATATAATTTCTGTCGCTATAAACATTTCCCGTACTTGGTTAATCATGGAGCTGCCCATTTTCAATCGCTGCAATCAGAGATGACTGGTAAAAATTCATTGAGATTATGATTGTTGTAATCTTGTTACGTCGAATAATAGAAAATAATATTCGAATTTTGCGGATTCTCTTCTTCTCCTCCAATATTTTTAAATCAATGTTGTGATTAGAACTATATAGTACTTGAAAATCTGAAGATACTTCTTCTCCATCAGTATATAAAACATGAATTGATTTATGCATGAGTACGTCAATATCAAGATAGAGTAGCTCCGAGTTTCTAAAGACAGATACATCTCTTTCCTCCAAATATTCTTCCTGTGGTATATCTCTTCTCACAGCTACCATATAAAGTCCAATATATGGAAAATAAAAAGAAAGTTGACCCAGCATATCATCTGGTGGAAGTGTTTTATGGCCAATAGCAACTGTCAGCCCTTTTTTTTTTTTTTTTACAGCAGTTGAATCCTTGGGGAAATTTGAAGAGTTCGGATTGTAATGTAAGCTTGTACGGAAATAAAGATCCTTTCTTGAAAGACCATAAAACTTAAAACTTTCGAGGTTTGAACAGTTCTGGATTGCATATTTCAGAAAGGCCGCTAGAAATTTGGGATTTGGGTTTCTAAGATCAACTGACAAATCCCTACTAACGTCTGGTCCAATAATGGAACGTCTTGTGTCTGATAAGGCGATTTCAAAGGCAACATGACCTTTGTCATTTCGACGATAATAATCAGAATCTTTCATCAAATATGAAAGTTTTAAATTATCTATACTACCGCCGGTTTTATCCTGATACATAAATTCATAATAAACATCTCTGTTCCCCCTAAAGTCATTTAGGAGCTGGAAGTAAAGTGTCATGTTTGATGGACTGGTAGAGTTTTACATTCTATTAACACTGAAGGCAAGTGTGGTACCAACCACAGTACCTAATCTTTTAGTAAGATTAACAGCATTAGATATGCCGACAGCATTAACCCATAGATTCAAACTTGTTCCAAGCGTCAGATGTATAGTATAAGTTTGAGTGGAAATACAGTTTGCAGTATATCTGCTGTAGTTTTCTGGTATTGTGAGTACGCTGATACGTAGCCTTTTTAAAGTGGTGTTCGTTTTACTCTGGTCAAAATGTTAGTAGTAATGACAATAAATATGTAGCGAGTATTATAGACTTCAAATTGTACCAAGTTCGGACATGCTTTATGAATGGCAAACATTAAAAGCTTCTCGTCACTATGATTAGTGAGTGATAGAAATGTCAGTTTTTTAAAATGGGTTAAAATTTTTAGAGTCTTGTCATAATGCGAACGAATAGATACATATCCTTGCCATTTATCAAGGACAAGTCGAAGCAAATTGGCGCAAAATTTGTACTTGGCGGCAAAATAATAGCTGGAATCTGAATTAGAGACAGCAAAATTAGTATCTTCTACATGGTTTAGACAGTGCGTCAATTCCAAATTGGCTTTAAGTTGGATATATATATATATATATATATATATATATGAATAGGATACCCAATTCCATATATTTCAGGCTTGGCATAAAATCTAAAAGCGTAATAAAGTCTTTTGAGAAAAGTCTGATCTAGGGGTCACGTATTAGTGATCCCTCAAGTACAGTTTTTTAACATGGGCGCAGTTTTTAGAGTAATCATGTTGCTGCAGGACGTTTTTTTGAAAATCATATTTGCATGGTAGATGTTGAATTGATTCAAACTTAAACGGTTGTAATAAGCCTCCAGAGCTGGTTAATTCAAATTCTTATAGGCATATACGCATTGATAGACGGGTTTTGTTTCTAGTAGACGGAATATTTGAAATAAGATTTCAACTGGAATTGTCGCAAAATTTATTGTTTTGTAAAAAAAGTAGATAAACGAAGGAAAAATTACAAAATAATGTAATAAACATGTTTTTAAACTCTCATTTTTCTGAAATAAACTACAATAACATATTATATATAAGAACGTTTTGTCACCCTTGATAAACTTAAGTCGGTTCTTCTACTAAGTTTTACTTACGATTTATAGCTTTTTAGGCCTGGTACCTTACTGCACGGCGCTTACTGGAAATACAACAACTTAAAACATGATATAATAATATAAATATCGTCAGATACATATAAAGAAAACCCTTATTTGGTTGTCGTTAAAGCCTCAAAATACTTTTCCCAATTGAGTAATAAAAGGAAAATTGATGTCCGGCGGACTAAGGAAAAACTGTCATAAATACGTCCAACAAGGTACGCTGATATGAGACTTCCTACTTCTACGTTTGTCATTTTTAGTATTTAATTGACAGATACTATAATATACACATATGTTAAGTTGTTTGCTTTCAATTTAACATTTCACTTACGGATGTCCGAATCATAAAATAGCATATTCACCAGCCGCACTCTATTTTTACCAGATCATGTTTGTGTTACGCAAACGATATTAAATTATCCACTCAGATGCAAACAAAATGCAATGAGCACAGTGCATGACAGGAACGTAAAGTTTAACTGTTATACAGAGCATGTACAAGATGTTAAGATGCTTCTTACACGATTACCAATTTTTCGACCTCATTTTTACCGTCTAAATAAGGATTTAGCATACTCGAGAGGTTAGCATTCCAAGAAACGCATAATATTTATAATCAACAAATCATTTTACGCTATGCAGTGATGTTATTTTGTTGGCAAATAATGTTGGTATATACTAAAAAACTTGAATCCACTCGATCGCAATTCTAACGTCTTGCGAGTGTCTAGATCTGAGTTTATCAGATAGATTATGTCACTGCAGTTTGAGCTTTCATCACTATTGGCATTGCAGAGCGTGAGGCAATTTTGAGGGATTTAGGCAGAACGTGCGTTAGAAGCCACATAGTTCCTCATTCATTATATGGTACAATTGACAGAGTTAACTACGCCGTTGGTTTACAATATTATTATTATTCAATGCTTGGGCTGATTTTATCTTCCTTATTTTGCTTCAGCCCCATTGTTAAATAAAATAGTTGCCAAGCTAAACTGGTCGAATCAGAGACAAGGTCTTTTGGCATGACACATGCTTATGTATGTATGAATGACACCATACCATGTTTTTTTTATGGTTGTGCCTGTTTCATATTTTAATTGAAAGTCTATATTAAACAAACGAGGCTTAATTTTACAGATCAATAGTAATGAGACAAGAGTTTTTTTTTTTTATGAGAAAAAGGATGGGTATTACATAAATATTTTTTTTTTTAAACAATGGACTCTGCTACAGGTTCCGAACAAATGATTTTCTCCATTTGCTTTGCTCTAAAGTAGTCAGCTAAAGCACGAATGACGATAAACCAACCCAACATCATGAGAAAATAAGCAATGATGTCAGCATCTGTACTATCTTCTGCCTTTGTTGAAGCTTTGGAATCAGTTTCTTTCCCACTATAGAAATATTCATCATCTTCTAATGTACCACCTAAAGGAATTAATAAAAAAAAGATTATTCGGAATTCGTGTAACTCTATTAGGAGGACTTACGACTACGAATATAGAAGCCTGTCTGCACTAAAGATACGCCAAGACCTGCTCGAGATCCTTGCTATTGAAATTGAAAAAATGATGAGTATAATTGGTGACTTAATAGTATTTTGAAGGTTTACTTTGGATGCGTGTGATGTATGTAATAAGTAGGTCAACATGAAACCCACAAACTGGAAACTCGCAGATACTGTTTATGTAATGTTAGACAAGATAAGTGAATAAGAGTGATAGAGAGAACATACTCAGGAGATTCCAAAAGAATGAGAATATGCTTCCAACTGGCATGCCTTCTACCAGAATCATATCGCCCATACCAGCTGGAGCGATAATTGTTGTTTGCCAATAAGGTGGAGTTGCGTCCGCTGCAGCTTCTTCATATGTCTATCAGTTATAAAAATTAAACTCCTTGAACTCCTTGTTAATTTATAAATATATCTATTTACAGGAGGAGTTTCATCCAATTTATTGCTTTCTGTTTCTGGTTTTGCTGACATATTTGCAAATACACCGTCCATAGAAACAGGTAGTACTGCAGGTGGTCCTCGATTTTGTTGTTGTTGTTGTTGTTGCGGCTGTTGATGCTGTACTGTAGGTGTTAATGGCATATGAATAACAGTATCGTCTCGTAAAAGTCTATCGGTCACTGTTGCTTCTTCTTCCTCATCAAAGGACTCTCCAAACGAATCTTGTAAATCATTCAGTTGTTGTTCTTGTGTTGCGGAAGTAGATGGAGTCTCATGGTGGTCGTTTTCTTCAGTTGAAGATAACTAATTCACAATGAAGAAAAAAGAGCTTGTTTTTTAATGATTTTTTGTTATCTACAGGTATTTCTTTCTTACTTTTTGGTATCGAGTAGACATGTGTAATAGTTTAAGAAACTAGAATAAAAAGGAATTAATTATTGATTATAAAAAAAAAAAAAGATATCAATTTAACCACCGGCACACACACACACACACAAAATCAGCAACGTAGTCTTCTTTTTTTTTTTTTTTTTTTTTTTCATAAACACTAATGACGGACAACAAAGTAATTGCGGAAGAAATAATAGAGGAATCGAGTCTAGTACAAGCACCAAAAGTAATGGATCCTAACTGGGCCTTGTTAGATTCGTTTAATGTACAGGATGACACCGAAATGTTTGAAGAGGCTTTAATACCTCCCGAGAACTTCAATATGGTCTGTGAGCACGTGTATCGTTCTTCCTTTCCCAAAAAGAAGCACTACAAGTTTCTAGAAAAGTTAAAATTAAAAAGCGTCTTGTATGTTCTCCATATTTCATTGCAGCCCTTATTGACCTTACATTAGAACGTTAATCCTAGAAGAATATCCTGAACAGAACATGAAGTTTTTAGAGGAACAGAATATTCAGTTTTTACAGTTTGGCATTGCAGGAAACAAGGTATAACTCATTTGCTATGTGCATGTACGTGTATTTACAACTCTTTTTTTATTAAAAGGAACCCTTTGTGCAAAGTAATGTATAATTCAGTACTAATATTCCAGCCGACTCATCTTTATTATTCCTAGTCCCCGAAGACAAGATCAGTGCAGCACTAGCTGCTCTATTAGATAAACGTAACCATCCGATATTAATCCATTGTAACAAGGGAAAGGTATGCATGTAACAACGGCATGATAAATGTCAGAAAAATTTATAGTTTTTCATTGTAGCATCGCACAGGTTGCTTAATTGGTTGTTTAAGAAAGATTCAAAATTGGAGTCATACCTCGATATTTGATGAATACCGTCGTTTCTCACACCCAAAGTCAAGATCAATGGATCAACAATTCATTGAGTTATATGATGCCAAGCAAGTTTGGCCACTGGTTGATAAAAGGCATTTACCAAATTGGCCTACCTTGGCCGACCCTTATTAAGACTCCGTCACAAAATAAAAAACACTCAACATTTCAACCTGAAAAAAAAAATTTCTCTCTCTCTTTTTATTTCTTCTTTCTTTTTTCTTCCTCTCTTTTGCTCCATGTCTAACCAAAAAGGTAAGTTGAGTAGTCAACACAAAGAAGCTGTACTAAAACATGCACACAGGAAAGGAAAAAGCCTTTAAAATATCGGTTCCAATTTGTGAAAGTGAAGACGACGATGTACCTTTAGCTCAACGTCCCTTATCACGCGTTGAACGTCAGCCTCGTCCCGTCAAGAAACCAATTAAGCAAGAAAGTAGTAGTGAAGACGATGATGATATTCCTTTAGTCAAGCGTAAATTAGCTTCTCCTGCTAAATCCATGAAAGAAGAAAGTGATAGTGAGGACGATGTGCCATTAGTAAGTTCTATTTTATTGCTATCCCCTTATTTTCATTGTATTTTACTAAACATCTTACATAGGCAAAAAAACGACAATTAAAGAAAGTAAGCCCTAAAGCCAGTCCTAAGCCTAAAGCCAGTCCCAAACCAAAGGAAGTCAAGGCCGAACCAATGGATGTGGACACAACCTCTAAAAAACGACCCGCCAGTGCTGCCATTCCTGCCAGTAATAAGCGCGAAAAGAAGGTAAAGAAGGAAGAAGACGACCCTGATCTTTACAAATGGTGGGAAGAAGAGCAACAACCTCAAGAGATTGAACAAGACGACTCTGTTAAATGGACTACATTGCAACACAGCGGTGTACTTTTCCCCCCAGAGTATAAACCTCATGGCGTTAAAATGAGATATAATGGTAAACCCATCTCTCTTTCTCCTGAAGCAGAAGAAGTTGCCTCTTTCTTTGCTGCTCTTTTAGAAACTGACCATGGTCGTAATCCTGTCTTTCAAAAGAACTTTTTTGACGACTGGCAGACTGTCCTGAAGAAAGATCCTAGGGTAACATTAACATGCTCTTCTATACTGACATTTTCTAAACTCCTTCTTCCAGAATCCTGAAATCACTTCATTTGAAAAGTGTGATTTCTCACCCATCCATGCCATGTTTGAAAGTGAAAAGGAAAAGAAGAAACTTTTAACCAGGGAGGAAAAAGCCGTAAGTCTTATTTTAAACTTTCTTTTGGTTGCCTCAACTTAATTATTGTATTCCTTAGGCTATTAAAGCAGAAAGAGAAAAGCTTGAGGCAAAATATCTTTATGCCATGGTCGACGGCCGTAAAGAAAAGGTGGGTAATTTCCGAATTGAACCTCCAGGTTTGTTTCGTGGTCGAGGCAATCATCCCAAAACAGGTAAGCTCAAGACTCGCGTAGCACCTGAGCAAGTCACTTTGAATTTAGGTGTCGATGCCGTCATTCCCGAACCTCCTCAGGGTCACAAATGGGCTGCGGTCGTACATGACCAAACCGCCACTTGGTTAGCCACCTGGAAAGAAAACGTCAATGGCGCTACTAAATATGTCTTTTTGGCGGCTACTTCTGCCTGGAAGGGCCAAAGTGATATGCAAAAGTTTGAGAAGGCCAGAGAACTGAAAGTATGTCCTTTTCACCCATCGACTTCAATTCTTTATTAACTTTATCTTCAGAAATATGTCAAGACCATTCGTGCCAATTATACCAAGGAATTACGTGATAAATTAAGTGAGGTCCGTCAACGTGCCACCGCCATGTATCTCATTGATCGTTTGGCCTTGAGAGCTGGTAATGAAAAGGGTGATGATGTAGCTGATACCGTCGGTTGTTGTTCTCTCCGTCATGAACATATCAAATTGGAACCACCCAACATCTTGCATTTTGATTTCTTGGGTAAAGATTCCATTCGTTATCAAAACACAGTTGAAGTTGACCTTCAAGTGTTCAAGAACATCAAGATTTTTAAGAAACAAGTAGGCGAGGGACACAAGATCTTTGATCGTCTGACTACATCCGATTTGAACAAGTACTTGAATAGTTGTATGAAGGGCTTGACCGCCAAAGTTTTCCGTACCTATAACGCTTCGAATACATTCCAACAGCAAATCGATTTATTAACAAATCCTAATGACTCTGTACCTGACAAGCTCTTGTCTTATAATCGTGCGAACCGTGAAGTAGCTGTCTTGTGTAACCATCAAAGATCTGCTTCCAAAACACATGCTCAAATGATTTCTAGGATCAGTGATCGTATTCGAGCTCTCAAGTATGACCGCATGAAGTTGAGAAAGCAATTATTGGCATTAGACCCTAAATTGAAGAAAAAGCCCGAATATGGAGAACCTGAATCTGATCTGGAAGATGATTGGATTAAGCAACATGAAGAGGAATTGGTCGAGAAAGAAAAGGACAAGATCAAGTCCCGATTTGAGAAACAAAATGAGAAATTGGCTGCAGAAGGTGTGCCAGCCATGACCTTGAAAGATTTGGAAGAGAAGTTGAAGGCTGCTGATGAGCTTGCTGTTCGTTTAAAGAAGGAACGTAAGCTTGCCAAGATTGAACCTCCTGCAAAGGCCAGCGTTGAAAAGTTAATCGCCAGTATCGAAAAGATCGATACTCGTATCTATGCTACTAAAAATCAAGCCACAGATAAAGAAGAGAATAAGGAAGTCGCTCTTGGTACCTCCAAATTGAATTACATTGATCCTCGCATTACCGTCGCTTGGTGTAAACGAAATGATGTACCTATGGAGAAGGTCTTCAGTAAAACTTTAGTAGATAAATTTAGATGGGCTCAAAACATACCAACAGACTGGGTAAGCTTCTCTTTTCATTCTTTAAACGCGTACATACTAACCTGTTTTTAATACATAGAAATTCTAAGGGAAGCCCAAAACCTTTTTTTTTTTTCTTTTATTTTCTTTCCACTTAATAAAAAAAAATGCTCATAATACATTTTTGACTCATGGAGAGGGCTATGTCCGTCATACTACTGAGTGAATGTGTGGGAAAAGGTCCCTATAAGTGCTTTAAAGTGGTTTAAACCAGGACCTTAAGTTGTTCAGGACTTTTAGCAAGTTGTTAAGGACTTTTAGCATTTATTTTTTATTTGCAATGACATAGTTTCAAAAAATTAAAAAAAAAAAATATCTTTACTTGATGCCTCATGAGAGTGGGACTAACATTTCTGGCAGGAAATTTTTGTTCTTGTAGTCGCTATTAAAGTTAATATAATCATGGAGTTGGCCTTTCTCGATCTCTGCAACTACAAATTTTTCGCCGTAAAAGAAAACAATCACCGTCCCCTTGCTACAGAGGATGGTTGTTTTTCGTATTCTGCGACGATTCTTAACTCTTGAAACTCCATTTCCATGAAAAACATTTACAGTCACTTCTTTAAAACTGTGATATCTACTTGTGAAATGGTAATAAGCTTCGTTTCCATCCGTGTACTTTATGTGAATCCAACAGTAAGCTTTACGAAGATCCATATAAAATCGTTTCAAGCTTTTAAAAGACGTAGTATCAATTGGCCCCGTTAATTCACCCGACATCTCATATTTGGTTCCAGACAAGCACAATAGTTCAATATGTGGCGAATAATAATTGATTCGTTCCATTGTTCTGCTTGGCGGAATGCATCCTTCAATGGCTAAAATTGTAAGCCTTTCTATTACATCTTGTGAATCGTGGAAACCATTTTCGGGGTTTTGGTTTCGGCGAAGTTGAAACCGAATTTGTTCAGGACACCTACACAAATTAATGAAAGTGTAACTTTGCATTTTTGGACAATTGACCAATGCATACTTCAGAAACTTATGAGTCAATTCTGAGTCTGGTTCTGCGATATCAATTGTTAAATTGTTAAAAATCTCGGGTCCAATAATAGAAGATTTGACATCAGGTAAAGTAATTAGGATCCTACGTGTCCCATCAATGTTTTGACGATAGTAATCACATCTTTTTAATCCATATTCAAATAGCAAAGGATCATTTATGACGCTTCTATACCCATATATGGCTGCGCACGTTGTATCGCATCCTCTAAATGCGTTAAACATCGTGAAATGGTCCGTCATATCTGATCGACCGTAACGACTTTGTTGAAAACCATAGCTTTTAAATTTTATAATAGCATAGTTGATAGTAGCCATACGTCTCATAAGTTTTAAAGCATTATCCGTGCCAACAATGCGTATCCATTTATTCAACTCCATATCGATTAACAGGCAGAGATTTTGCAATCGAGTAGAAATGCTTGTAGTTATGTCTATGATTTGTTTCCTCGATAATTCAGGTACGTCAAGAGTTAAACTTTCTACGGTGATGCACTGCGTGTTCTTAGTGATATTGTTCTGAGTGACATTGTTCTGATTGACATTAATTGGAGGGGTAATGATTTGAGGAATACTAGTCTGGATAAAATTATCTTGAGGTTCAACGTCACCATCTCCAAAAAAAAAGTCTATCGGAAGGCGTATATTACCAACAAAACGATTCGGAATGAAATAGCGCCGATGGACAATTTCGAGCGTCAGTAAATTTGGAAAAGCTCCCAGAAGATCTGATAGCTTTGGAAATTGATTTAGACGAAAGCACAAACTCAAGTTTCTCAATGCTGTAAAATGACTCAAAACAGTCAGTGTTGGGTAAGCCTGAGGGCCAAAAGAAGTTGAATGCGTCCAAGATTCAATCCTGAGATTTACAATGCTGGTACGATACTTGAAACATACGGGGAAATGAAATTTTGAAAAGGCGGGTGAAATGGTTTGAATATGATTTAGACACTTTATCGAGTCAGATTCCAGAATAAATTTCAGATAAATATCACCAGAGGCTGCTGATAAATCCAATGTTCGAAGATTAGGCATGTATTCCAAAAGTTTAATAAACTGTTGCTGAGTAAACGTGTATTCTTCTTCAGATTTTTTATAGACATCCAGTCGCCCGATTTCTTTTATATTAAGTGTTTTAACGTTGCTACAGTTTTTAAAGTACTTTTGCCCATTAGCTGTTTCATCTAAATGCTGCTTTACAATATCGTTATGACCAAAGTACAAATACAATTCTTGAAACAAGCTTATTAATGCTGGTTGATTCCAACTCTTGCAAACACAACTGCACTGAACAATAGTTTTTCTGTCTGTGTAACTGAATATCTCGAGTAAAATTTCGTAAGGTAGTGTAGCTGGTGACATTTGAAGTCAAACTGTAAAAAAAACAGAACCTTAAAAAAAAAGAACAATGGGTATTATGCGTGCTTTAAAAAACATTTATGCAACTGAAAAAAATGAAAAAGTTGTCTAATTTGTCAACTATGTTTTCAATTATTATTCTTACACCATGACAAGAAGGCAGCGATCTAACTTTTGAATAATATTATCACTATCATTCTACATTACTATACTTATAATAGAAAGGCTACTATCATTAACAGGTCAAGATAAGAGATACTACGATAATAGTAAAACTTATCAGGTATTTAAAAGGCCAGTGTTAGTTGTCAAAATGCAACTGTTTGTATGTAAGGCATAGTGATGGCTGATATTGGTGGTTATAGACATAGACAGCTTGAGCGATGGTCTTTTTATCAGATTGATAAAATATCTGAAGTAATTAAAAAGGTATTGTGGGAGAGTGTACGTTAGGCGCAAAGAGCACTGATATTGTTACGTATTGAGGCGTAGAAAGGCTCTTGATATTTAATAAAATACATGGTGTGTCTTATAGCCCATTAAACTTGTCTATCTTTCGTAATTATTCATGCTGTTTACTTGCATTATCTATTTTTATTTTTGCCAGATTGTATATATGATACTATAATATTAGCTATTTTCCGTTTCATAGGAGCTTGACTAGAAAGGTGATAGATGTGTATAATACAGGTAAATTTCCCAGCTCTATCAACACACCGTTCAATTTCAAATCAACAGAATTATTAGTTAATTACCCACAGTTTGCTCTTAGTTTACAAAGAAAATTCGAGACCGCTCGGTTTCGAATAATCGACTTTACTACGGAAATGTAATTATTATCCTTCATACTGTACTCTCTAGAGCGCATCTATACTTCATATTATTGTCGATTGTAGCATTGCTGTCTTTAGCTTGTGTAGTTGCTGGTGTATTTACGTGCCACTCTTCCATTTCTATCATCATATATTCTCTCTTTTGTCAATCAGTCACACAAAACGTCGTTCTACAGAGGACAAACTATCAATTGAACTGAGAGTGTTCGAGTGGTTTATAGCTCTCCTTTGGTATAAGCTCAATTCACGCTAGAGCAATTCAATCCGTAAATACCGTGTGTATTCAATGATAAAAAAAAAAGATGAAAAAGACATGAAAAACATCTTCTTCACCCTCAAACTCGATATGTCTTTTATTTGAATAATAGATCAGTTTCTAATGGAATGAAGGCTGGGATTACCTCTAAATTTTTTTTAGTGCGATATATGACGGAAATAATGTGTGTGGATTAAAACGATAGAAAATTTATACAATTCTGGGAGCAAGGGAAACAGCCTTCATCCAGTTTTTCATTCTTAATTCAGCAGAAACAACACCCAATACACGAGTACCGAGAGGTTCCTTCTTCAAGTTTAATAAGATACAAGCATTGTCATCGAAACGAATGGTACGACCGTCAGGACGAGACATTTCTTTCTTTGTACGAACAACAAGAGCATGACGGACATCACCCTTCTTTACTTTTTGTGCAGCAGCTTGAGTACCGGCGATGCTAGGGTTAATGGGTCTAGCACGCTTTACAACACAAACAATTTCATCACCTACCATTTGCAAATTAGTTAACCCCTTGTCAAATTTTTTTCATGTTTTATATCTCCCCCCAGTGTTATTTTACCAGCTCTGGCGAAACGAGCACCGCTCAAGACTTGAATACATTCAGCAAGAATAGCTCCAGAGTTGTCAATGACATTAAGTGTACCCTTCAATCCAATCATTTTATAAAGTTTTTTTAATACAAGAGAGAGAAAATATCCAAAAAAGAAAAACCCTTGTGGGTGTGCATCCCAAAAAGTCACACAAAACTGTCCCCCAGCCTATTCAGGACTCCGTCTCGGCTGCAAAAAAAAAAATCGTTTTCTCTTTTGTTCTCATTGACATGTCACATTTTGCACTCATTGTTGCTGCCACTGAGGAATTAGGTATTGGTGTATTAAACAACTTGCCATGGCGTATTCCTAAAGACATGGCTTTCTTTAAACACGCTACCACTGTTATACCCAAGGATTCGCAAGGACAAAATGCCGTGATTATGGGAAGAGTGACCTGGGAATCCATTCCTTCCAAGTTTCGCCCTCTTGATAATCGCTTCAATATCGTTGTTTCTCGTAACACTTCCTACGACTTGTGAGTTTTTTTTTTTTTTTTTTTTCATACATGAGAAGGAACATGCGTTTGCTAACTTGTACGAAAAAGAAAGCTGGCTAAAGCTGAAAATACGATTCTTGTGGATTCTTTAGAAAAGGCGTTTGAAGCAGTGGATCCTATTCAGCACCCAAGGACGTTTGTAATTGGAGGAGCACAAATGTACAACTTGGCTATTCAGCATGCCAACTGCTCTCATATTTTATTAACCCGAATCAAGTCCAAGATTGACTGTGATACATTTTTCCCCAAGATCGATGAAGATCAATTTCGTTTAGCTAGTCATCAAGAATTAGAAAACTATGTTCAACAAAGCGTTCCTGAAGGAATTCAAAAGCACAAGGAATTAGAATATGAATTCACTTTATATTTAAAAAAATAAGCAGTTTATTTCAGGCTGGCAATACTATCGCCAATGGTGTTTAATAAAATAGGGGCATACCGTTTTGCAATCACCGATAGTAATGCAATAGCCACTGGAGGGCCCGCGTATTCAAAAAACCAAGTCAATCTGGAAGGTTTGATCTTCTTGACCATATTTCGCACCTGTATTTCCAATTGCTGAATGTCGCTTGAATTGTCTAGAACTATATCGGCCTTTTCTACTTTCTCCGACATGGGCATTTGTGATTTCATGCGTTGAATCGCTTGTTCCTCTGTCAAATTATCTCGTTTTCTCAATCTCTGCAATTGCAATATATCAGAGCTACTAAGCATTAATATACTGGTATTTGCATCTGATTATTATAAAACATACCAAAATACTACCACCGTAGTTCCCATAAACCTATCCAACTTACTCTCAATTAATAAGGGTACGTCAAAAATAACAATGTCTGCTCCTCTTAGCCAATACAGGAAGGCCTGCTTTGCCATTTCCCAACGCACATACGGATGGGTGCAGTGGTTTAATATTTTACGTTTCTCGGGATCTTGAAAAATGATCTGGCCCAGCTTAGGTCGATCAAGGTATCCATCGGGTAAAAACACTTCATCACCAAAGTGTTGTCGAATCAATTGGTTGGCCTTTCTTCCGGGTTCAACAATCTCTCGTGCAATCTTGTCAGCATCGATAATGGGTAAGCCCTGTTCGGTTAAAAGACGCGATACAGTGGATTTGCCTAATATAAAATAGCTTAGTCTATCGTCCTAAACAGTGTCTTTGCGTGTAAATACCTGTAGCTATGCCTCCTGTTAATCCAATGAGTTTCATTTTGTTATGAAAAGAAAGGAAAAGAAAAAAAGTTCGGTGTCCGAATACACACACTCACTGTGAGGCATAATTATCACAAGAAATTCTTGTTTTGGGCCTAGACAAAAAAAACACAGTGGTTCGGCCCGAATAAAGTCCAACCCAGTAATTTATTGCAACCCTTTCTTAAATATTATACACAATGAGTCAACAACCTAGTTACTTCATGGCAGCACTTTGTACAGCAGGGTAACTAGTGTCCCACATGTTTGTCATTAAGTCGACACTGACATTTTCAATGGTTAGAGGCATTGCTGGATATGTTCGTACGCGATCTTTACCGTCATTGGTCGCAGGTGTAGGTGTAGGTGTTTTATACGGTGTAGCTGCCTCAAATATTCAAGGAAAAGGAAAATATGGTCAAGAGACAGCCATAGCAGCCTCCGTTATCATGGCCAGCAGTATGGTACCTAAGGCTATTAAAACCAGTAAAGCTTTTCCTGTCACCATGGCTCTTTGCTCTGTAGCCACTGGGGCCTATTATACCAAAAAGATGGTCGAGCAATGGTGAATAAAAGGGTGATTCCTCTTCTTTTTTTTAAAAATGTACATGATTATTATTTTTTTATTTTATTTTATTTTTTTACACATTCTCTTCTCTGGTAGCTGGGGTGAATGCGACAGCACCTTTAGGACCAACCACGGCATAACATGATGGGAAACCGTCTGTAGACTTTTGAGCATATCCGGGATGTTTCTTTTTAGTGTAATCGATAAATTCAGATTCAGGCACACTGGGGAAAATTGAAGATTGCTCAAATAATTGAGCTGCTGAATCATTGGCAGCAGCTAAAGCGTTCATCCTATATCTTTGGTTAAGCCAATTTTCATTCCTATCATTATCATTAACTTACAATCTGGACTTTTCAAAACGAGGTTGAACACGGGATGTCAAATAGAAATCACCTGGACCCTTTAATTTAACAAAATCCTACGCAATAAAACTATTAGACAATTTTCCTTTCACTCTTGTTTTTGTCTTACAGGTGCACCCATCAAATAATTACGCATGGCCTTGGCAAGTGTGTCTACGTACTGTAATTTTGGTTGAAGAGAAGGACTATCGACGATATTTCGAATCACTTCATATTGTCTTAACTTGGATCGAGGAGAAGGTACGATAGGATGAGCAGGGTGAAGTCTGGAAGGGTTGGTGCGTTTATCCCACATAATCAAATTACGAGGATTGGCTTGATATTCTTCGCCAGCAGCAAGTGAGATACGATACAAACCTCCATAATGACTGATAGCCAATGTACCAGGTCCGCTTACCGTATGAACCAACTTATTGACCAATCCCTAATTATTATTATTTTCAGAATCATGTCAATCCTCCATTTTTGTATGTATATATGTACACATATTTATATAATTCCATTGCTTACAACGCTGTCCTTGTTGAGTCCTAGATCAAAGGTGACCTTTTCTGTCTTTGCTAAAAATGCATCGCGTCTCAAAATATATTTGGCAGTAGTCTTAAGTGGGATGGTGGTGATTTCTCCCAAAGTTTGAGGGGCCAATAAGATATCCCCTGCTGCGTTCTTTGTATAATACTACCGTGAAAAATAGATTGAACATCAGTTATCAGTCGGTCATAATGGAGTGTGTTCTTCTTACTTTTTGATAGAACATGGCATCGCCTACAATTCTTCTGCCAAGTGCTTTCACTGTGGTCGTATCCAAAGCTAACTTAGAACCGACTCGGGTGGATGATCCCAAAGCAGAGCCTGTAATGGCGGTGATTTCTGAATCGGGTGGTAACTATCAACAAACAAAAATTAAATATTCTATCTCAAAAGACAATGATAATTCAAGCTAACCTTGACTAATAATGCAGATCCTATTATAAAATAACCGTGTGTTAATATATTTGATACTGTGAATAAATAAACTATTTACCAACGCCAGAAGATACAACTTCAAAAATAGGATCGTTTTGAATTTCCGTGTCGATATCTATATGTGTATATGTTTTAGCTTTTTACTTCAAAAACTCTTTCATAAAGAAAACACTTGCCTTTTCCCACTTCAGAAATGGTGTTGGTAGGACCATTTACTACATGTTGAAAGGATTTTAAAGAACGGTCAATGGTCTCTTTCTTTTGCTGTTGGTCGAAAGCAAGTCCAACATAACCGCGTTGCAAAGGTTTAGAATTAACTAATACACGTCTATACATTATTAAAAAAGTAACCCACTAAAAAAAATGAAAGAGAACAACGAGTTTTTCAACCCCGGGGTAAAAATTTAAAAAGAATGAAATCACGATGCAGTCAAGTTGAAATTGTCGGTAACTCAATTGTGGTAATCATCATCTTTACAAGTTTATACTTGCCTGTTGTCTGCTTATCTTGTACCTTACAGCTTACATCAGCAATTTAAAGTAATTTGAAACATATCCTGCTAAGATTTCGCGTGACATCTTTTAACACTCCCACTCAACACTGATATGTCTTCTTATCTGTGCTATAATACTAATAACGAATACTGATTATTAACCTTCTGTTTCAGAACGCATATAGCCTACCTATGCAAATTAAACAACAGTCGAAATGCATTTATTCTCAAAACTAGCGAAAGTAACTCTTCAGAAATTTTAATTTGCTCATAAATCATGGATCAGCTCGTATACTTATGCCATCCGCATCAAGTTTCAGCAATTATACGAAGAAGCTTAACTATAGCCATGTATGTCAAATATTAAGAGTTACAAATTAGGTTATTTTCAGACTATTGATCTATTGATCTATTGATCTGTTGATAATAAAACAACTCAATATTGAAATGTATCAGTTGCTTGAAAACAGCTTATGTGTCAGAAAGACGGGTTACAAAGTGTCAAAGTACCGGTTGTCTGTGTAAATCACAAATGTTGAAGAAGACTAAAGACCTTCTCTACCACTGGCAACCGAGACCAAAACAAGGCTGCCTCAGGTTTACCTCACTTGTTTCTTAACACGACCTCATTTTCCTTCAAAGAGGGTCTTACAAAGCATATAAATACGTTGAGCATTCATTCTAGAACTTTTTAAATACACTTGCTGATAATTTATATTTTCGACTGATCAGCACACCAGTTTGGTGACGTTACGAACTCCAGTAGAGTCGGCAACTGATTTAGCCGGGTGACTATCCCCAGGTATGTCACACGTGCCAAATTGAGTGAAAGCACTGTTCAGCATCTTTTGAACTCATACGAGCTTAAACAAAATGTCTAATGTAAAGTTAAATACACACTTGTAAATATGAACGTGTACCAATCCTTTTTTCAAAAAAAAAAGTAAAAGCTAACACCCTTATCAGCGTCAACAACAACTAGAAACTGTTCGTCAATTAATGGATTTTGCTCATTTGAGGTAAAATCGTTATCTATTACGAAACCTTCCTTTACTTAGTCGTTTTGTGGTTAGTGAAAAGGACAGCATTAGAATTTTGAAGTCGTGTAATTGGGATTTGCATGTAGCTCTTAACAATGTATACGAACAACAACAGCAACAACAAGCTTCCTTTAAGCCAAGCAAGTGCAATACGCAACATATTGATGCCATGTTTGATAAATACAAAGGTACTTGGAAAAAAAAAAGGGGGGTACGGATTGTATTCGACATCTCATACTTTATTCACAGATGCACAGAAAAAAGACTTGATAATGGTAGATGGAACCATGCAATTATGTGAGGATCTCAATATCGAACCCACACAACTTGAATTCCTCATGATTTCTCATCAGTTGGGGTCCGACAGAATGGGTGAGTTTTCGCGTGATGGATTTAAAAAGGGTTGTATCGAATTACAAGCAGATACGGTCGAAAAGTTAAAATTCGCGCTAGAGACCACCTTAAAGGAGCAATATCAAACAGACGCAGGATTTAGAAAGATCTACAGTTACGCATTTTTACTGGGTAGACAAACAGGCCAAAAGAGTTTATGTAAGTTTTATGTGTTCTATTCAGGTACAATGTTGGCTAAATGTTGGGATGTTAGCATTAGAAGCTGCCACGGAGCTTTGGAGATTATTGTTGACAGATAGATTCAGTTTGTTGGATCAATGGATTAAGTTTTTGGAGGTGAGAGAAGGGATATATGAACATGTGTAGATCTATCATGTTGATCCTTTTTCGCTCCCCGTTTTATTTTAGGAAAAGCATGGTAAGGCTATTTCTCGTGATACATGGAACTTGGTAAGTTGAAGAGATAAGGTGCACGAATGCATCCTAAACACTAAACAATGTATATGCTAGTTCCTTGATTTTGTAAGCCAAAAAGATTTGGATATGAAGACCTATGATTCGGAAGGAGCATGGCCTATTTTGATTGACGAAGTAAGACATGAATTTATTCAGAATAGATGTAGATATTCACTATACTTTATTAGTTTGTAGATTACATGAAGGAGCAATAAAAAAGAAATACCACAACAGTTACCATCTAAATTATTTCTTTTTTTGGTGTTTGATGGCGTCATAGAGAGACTCTATTTTTACATGTGATGCCCCTGAATCGCACTTTGTCAGTAAAAATCTGTCTCTCATCGTGATACGTTTCACCTTTTTTTTCTTTTTAATCAGTTTTTATAGCAATTCTATTTAAAACAAGCCAACAGGTCACCGGGACACACTTTTTATGTGTACAATTTTGCCAATGTGATACCCTCCGGAGTTTTTGATGGGTAACATCTTATTTTTATTTGGAGAGATAAACTGATGACAATTGAATGTGACATTGAGATTAACCCCGCATTTTTGGGAGCAGGAAAAGAGAGAGAGGACTATCGGTTTGTCACATGCCAAAAGTATCTACATCACATTTCTCTCTTTTAAGCGATCGATGGCCATGGTATCTATGATTTTGAGCTGCTTATGGTTGTTATAGCAATTATCCTATCTACAATGAAAATGAAATGACGTTATCAACGAAAACCGCATTGTAAACAAATACTGTTATACTTCGGATCAACAGATGTGTACAAAAGGTGGGGAAAGAAACCTTTCTTCACATGGGAAATTTTGTTATTATACATTGGCATGTGAAAATTCAGAGTCACTTCTTAATCCGTATCACTTATATAAAGATACGATTTTTTTTCTTTTATCTTTTTCTTTTTTCCACACGTAAAAAAAAAAAATATGTCGGGATCAAAAAATAGATTAGACGCTATCCAGCAACACATGACACCTGAGCAAAAGCATGCAGTGGCTGTCGAGTAAGTTTCTTTTCTCTATATGTGTATCTCTTGGGATCACTCATCATTCTTTTGACATAATAGCCCTGTAGCCAGTATGACCGAAGAACGTGCGAAGGCTGTCTTCAATATTCGGGAATTAACCTACTTATTAGACGGTGGTGAAAAAACTACCTTGGTAAGAAAGAACAAAGAAAATCCCATGTACAGATATAGATAGATTAACAAACATTTCCTTTATACAGTTGAAGGAACGTTTTATGCAAGATTTTGAAAGAGATCCCTTATTTAAAATGGATGATATTCATGATATTTCAAAAGACGAACTTCGTGAAAGAACCATGGAAAAGGTTTGTTTCATATCAGTCACAATCCACACATTAAAAGCTAACCTTTCTTTCTCCCTGTCACTTTTTCGCAGTTCCGTAGTTTGATTCATCATCTTTCTAATGAACCCTTGGATATTTTCAAAAAACGTATGGAGATTGTCAGTTTGATCGATCCCGGTTTCTGGACTCGCTTCGGTGTACATTATGGTTTATTCGTAGGTGCTTTACAAAGTAACGCTACTTCAGGACAATTAGGTTACTGGTTTCAAAAGGGTGCCTTATCCTTGTCTGGCATGGTCGGCTGTTTTGCCATGACTGAACTCGGTCACGGATCCAATGTACCCGGATTGGAAACTACAGCTACCTTTGATGAAGCTTCCGATCAATTTATTATTCATACACCTACTGTGACTGCAACCAAATGGTGGATTGGTGGTGCTGCTCATTCTGCTACTCACTCTGCTGTCTTTGCTCAACTTGTCGTCAAGGGTAAGAACTACGGAACCAAATGTTTCATCGTTCCTCTTCGTGACCCCAAGACCTACAACACTTTACCCGGTATTAATATTGGTGATCTCGGTAAAAAGATGGGTCGTGATGGTATCGATAACGGTTACATTCAATTCACCAACGTCCGTATCCCTCGTGCTTACATGTTGATGAAACATGCTAAAGTCTCTCGCTCCGGTGTTGTTAAGGAGCCCAAGTTACAGCAGTTGACGTATGGTGCTCTTCTTCAAGGTCGTGTTGCCATGGTTGTCGATAGTGGCCATACTTCTAAGAAAGCCTTGACAATCGCTATCCGTTATGCCGCTGTACGACGTCAATTCAGCAATTCGAAATCCGACGTCGAAACGAAGTTACTCGACTATCCTATCCACCAACGTCGCTTGATGCCCTTGTTGGCACAGACATTTGCTATGTTGTTTACCGGAAATGAAATGTCTGCCATGTATAACAAGATGATGGGACGTTTAGAGAATGCCAAGAGTGGTGATACTGATTTAGAAGAGGTATTGGAGATGTTGAAGGAAACACATTCAACAAGTGCAGGCTTAAAGGCATTTTGTACTTGGAATTGTTTGAGTACAATTGAAGCATGTAGACAGGCATGTGGTGGACATGGATACTCCGCATATACAGGCTTAGCGGGTATGTATCAGGATTTCGCAGTTCAATGTACTTGGGAAGGTGATAATACCATCTTGACATTGCAGTTGGGACGTTACTTGATTGGTAGTTATCGTGAAGCCGTCAAAGGAAAGAAACTTTCACCTGGCGTGGGTTACTTGAACAACCTTCAACAATTGATTGGAAAGAAATGTAGAGCCGATGCCAATTTATTGGATCCCCAAGTTATTATCGAGGGTTGGCAAGTTGTGTGTGCCAATGTGGTACAAAACGCCGCTTTAGAATTTGAGGATTGTATCAAACGTGGATTAGATATCGACGATGCGTATGAACAATGCTCTCAATCAAGACTTTATGCTGCCAAGATTCACTCTTATGGATACTTGTTCAACCGATTTGTGGATGGTGTTAGTAAAGTCCAAGACAATCTGAAGCATGTCCTGATGGAAGTCTGTCTCTTGTATGGTTTGTACACTGTGGAAGAAAATGCCGGTGCTTTCTTGCAGTATGAGTATTTCTCACCTACACAAATGGAACAAATTCGTACCAAGACCAATGAGCTTTGTGCCGCTGTGCGAGAACAAGCCATTCCGTTGGTGGATGCGTTTAATTTAACAGATTATATGGTCAATAGTCCATTAGGCCGTGCCGATGGAAATGTCTACGTACATTACTTTGATCAGGTGAAGCGTTCAAACCCTCAAGGACCTCATCCTTATTTCAATCGATTGATCAAGCCCTTGATTGAACGCCAAATTGATAATGATGATGATATCGAGGATGAAGAAGCCGGTTTAGAAGAAGATGAAGAAGAGGACGATGAAGAATAAATAGTACACCCATACACTTTATATATATATAATTTATTAGATAATACACATACCTTTTTTTTTTCTTTCAAATCATTAATCAAGTTATTATGCAACTAGACAAATTAGAGTTGGTCAATGATACAACTATTTTTTTATCAGCGGCATATGTTGTTTTTCACAATTTACAAAAATAAAGACAGCATTGAAACATGGGTATTAAAAAAGATTGTTATTTCCGATAATAAAGCCGCTTTAACAGTACAGCATCTTGTAGAATAGCTATTCTTTCCCCAAACAAAATCTGGTGCATTCGTATTTTGGTTTAAGTACTCGAGCATTAAAAACATATTTTTTTGCAGTGATAATGGCGGCGCCATGACAGCACGAGGGATATCAAAGTTTATCCATTTTTTAGTAAAGCCTTGCATTAAAGAATCCCTGGCAATGGGAGACACTTGAGACGGTCAGTCCCCAAGCTTGATCATCTCTTTATAATTGCAGATATTTTAGTTTTTAAAGCACTGGATTGACGGTCTGTATGCGTTTTCTTTCAGCTCTTGATGTCAAGGACCTTGAAGATTTGAATTGCGTGCTTTTAAGTCTGACCTTATTAAATAAGGGACTAGTTTCAATGTCGTTTAACTCTTGTTGATTCGTATTGAAGAGCAAAAGATAAACAGTTTTAAACGTTGTTGGTTTACTTGCTCACTTTGAAATTTCCGGTGTGGTAATTTGGGTACTTCTATCATAAACTCTTATAAAGTCGGTGAGAATCAAGTCGAAAAAAAAAAGTAAAGGTGAAAAATGTCCCCCTTTAATTATAGGGTAACTTTTATGAGAGCTGTCATCGGTTCAATAGTGGGAACTTTTCGTGTAACTAAAATATTCCAAAGACCCTTTATTTATGGTTACATAAAATTCAGTCTAGTGGCATTAAAGGCGTTCGGTGTGAGAACATCACTCATAATTTGATCGGATAACGTACAACAGGAACACCAAATAAACTATCGGCATCACGAACTAACACGACGGGAAAACTCATGTAAGCTATAATGTTTAACAAGAATACAGGAAGAGAAACCCTTGATAGTAGTCGATTTTAATTTTTGCGACTTTTTATTAATGATGTACGCGTTTAGTGTCATTTACGATTACAACTCAACAAGTTCCAATGCTTCATATACTCATTTCCACTTTTATCTTGTGAAAGAGACAGAATTTAAACAAAATTACTTCCTAATATACTGTAAGACACGTATATCATTATAAAAAGAATCTTACCAACTGCTAGTTAGTTCCTCTTTGGATATTTGCAGCCAAAAATTGATGTTACATAGGCTGAGCCTTATTTTATCTTGATTGGTTTACTGGTAAAATGCCATTTTTTGTATCGATACCGGATTAGTTTCTTTACAACTCAAAGGCCTGCAGTTTGCTTAAGTGGTATGTAATCCAGTACTCGGATTCCAACAATGCAGAAGATGGAGCTTACGGGTAAGAAGTGAGGAATAAATGATAAACTGTACGATGGCGCTTGTGCATCAAAGCTAACTATATGAATGTTATCGATTATTCTACATTAACATACCCCATAAACTTACTGAGTTGATATATGTTTTTATCAATATGCCAGTACTTTATATTTGGAAACTCGTTTTTGACGATTTTTAGTAAATACATCCGCTCAATTTTAGATCAATAATCTTCTTCTCGGGGATATAAGAATTCAATAAAATGTTGCCATGCGTCACAAAAACGATCAAAATTGATTACATGCAGTAAAATGATTAGATTCTTTTTTAAGATTAAAAAACGCTGCTTAAATGCTTAGCTTTTTGAAGGATAGGGGGGAGCCACACAGTGACTCCATCCATATAAGGAAAGGCCGGAGTCAAAATTCTGAAAGGAAAAGTAGGTACCACAAGAAATTACAACACTATAAAGCACTTTCCTTTTTTTTTTTTTTTTCTAGCTCTTCTTTCTTTACATTAAAAATTACACATACCTTTTTTTGATTAATAAAAATGACTGTTACTGATTCTTTTCCTTTGGGCTACTTTTACATTATTTCCAAGTTTAACGGCTTAGCTTTAGACATTGATAAAACCGAGCCCATCGAAGTAAGTTGCTCCCCCTTTTTTTTATAAAAATGAAGCCGTAATTAAAAAACGTGTCTATTGTAGGCTGGTTCTAAGGTTGTTACCGCTGTTAAAATTGAAGACAGACAATTAAGAGATAGTCAACTCTGGATTCACCAAAATGGTATATATTATTTAATCATGCAAAAATCATTACGAGAGAAACAAAAAAAAAATGCTAACGCTTCAAGGTAAGGTTTCCTTACAAATAAACTCGGTGGTCTTGTTCTCGATATTGGGCGTTCCAAGTCTTTCATGGGTAAACAAATATATTTCATATCCCAAAATCAAACCAAGCCATACTCATATCACTTTTAAAAAGCCATCTTTTCTGGTGAAGAACACGTCTATGTTGACAATATGAAGCACGAAAACGATGTAAGTGAACTTTTTATCATTCGGAACACCAACCGGGGGATGGTAACACATAAATATATAATTTAGGCTAGGGATCAGCGTTTTGGTTACTCCAGTGAACACGGCCATATCTACACCCTCTTTGAGACAAACGATGTTGTTGATATTCGCAAGAAGAAGCAGGAACCTGGAGCTGCTATCATGATTTACCACAAGGCTGAAAATGTCGAGGAAGGTATCAACCAACTTTGGGATCTTCAATTGGCTGATCCTCCACGTGTTCTCGATTCCTCCGACGATGAAGAAGACGATGATAAATGCGCTCGTCTTCGTTCCTGGTTCGGTAACTGGGGTGGTTGGGGTAAGGACGATAAAGAAGCTGTCTTGAAGGAAAAGGAGTTGAAGGCTGCGCATGAAAAGGTCTACGAAAAGAACAAGTCTCATTTAAGGTTAGCCCTTAATTTTTTTTTTTTTCTACTATGCTACTACTGCAATCTAACACACTTTTGTTATTGTTATTACCAGTTATGAAGTCATTGCCGGTGCTGTTGCTGTGCAAGCTGTAAAGATGTACATGGACCAAAAGGAAGAAGCAGGCGAGGATATCCATTTCAAGGGTGCTAAACAAGCTATTGCTGGCTATGCTGCTACTGAAATGGTAAAGATGTTCATGGAACGTGGTACTGATGATGATGATGAGGACGATGATGAAGAGCAAAAGGAAAAGAAGAAATCCGTACTTCAAAACATGGCTGTTTCCGCTGCTCAAAACTACTTTGATATGAAGAAATAAAGCCCATTTGTAATCTTGTTTAATCTTTCTAAATACCACGTCTTGTTAATATATCACATAAATATAAATATTGAAGAGTGTCGGACACAAACGCCATTGAATTGTAATTACGACTAATGAAAAACAAATAATGAATGTGGCTTTTTTCGGTTTCTTTACATAAAAAACCTCTCCATTGCTCCTTAGCCTATTTTACCTCTTTTCTTGGGAGTTTCCGTTTGCTTGTGTCCTGCGAAGTCCGACCCTAAGCCAATCTTTTTCGGATAATTTTATCGAAGTAGCCCTGAACATGTCAATTTAATAAATTTAAATTTGAAAGTTTATTCTATCGGAAGACGTTAACGGCTCACGTCTTGTTATTGCGTCTAACCGTCTAATTTTTTTTTTTTTTTTTTTTTGGCATTCATGGCATAAAAGTAGTTGTTGTATTTCAGGTTTCCAAAATATACATCGAAATCATTCTAATTTGCTTCAGTGTTTAAATCTATTTTCAGCGTCATTATGTGTATTTAAGATCTTATTGAAAAACCACCAAGTTTCAATGTACTTAGTAATATTGATCACTCGTTCTTCATTGTGACGCTTTGTTTCAGTAAAGTCCATTGATTTGCAACAAATAAAGCCATATCGCTTGTCTGGTGTGCCCAAAATCAGTTTCAAATAAAGTCTTTATCTTTAATTCAAAAACGCTATTATCATATACTAAATTTTGAAAGCAAAGTAGAAATCAATACATTCTGATCAGAAGAATAGATACTAAATATCGTTTCCCAAAAAGTTAAAAATGTAAGCTAAATACGTATAGTTTAAATGATGAACTTTGGTACGTTCTTAATAAACGGTTGGATACAAGCATCGCGTAAATGACTCTATTTAATCATTGTTAGAAAAAAGCTTGCAACGAAGCCTTTGGATATTATCCTTTTTATAAAGCACAATAAAAGCGTGATTATTCCCTTTGACACTCAGACTCAACTTGTTGCTGGTAAACTGATGAACCGGGGGTAAAATTTGACATGAACGGATTTTTTTTTTTTTTTTTTCTTTACTTGCAATAATTAAAACCAAAAAAAAAAAATGACCACGTCGTTTGCTCAATTATTTCGTCATTCACGACTTGCTACCTATGATCGTGGAATTCAACAAGTGTATACAACACCCATGAAGCAGAAACAAATTGGCAACTGGGGCTTAAAACGTAATTTACCTACTGTGATCCGCACCAAACATCTCACAGTCGGCGCCTTGGATACGTCTGAACATCAAACACCTTGGGAGTCTGGTGAGAGCCAAGTGTTGTTTGTCAAGCGTTGGAAGGAAAATTTCCCCAACTCTCACCCACCTGCTCCTCGCTCTGAAGAGATCTTACACAACATTGCCAGTATGACCCCTGCCGAATTCAACCGATTCCTTCGTCATTCACAAAAGAAGGCAGCCGAGTTCCAAGAAGCAGTTGCCAAGAAGGAAATGGTACCTGAACAAGTCTATGATTTCTTATCTGTCAACTTTACCGAAGCCGAAAATGAAAAGATGAATGGCGTGGTTGGCCCCACTTATTCTGAACATCAAGTGGGTTGGGATTACCCCGTACAGGGACGTATTTTGAACGCAGATAGACAAGGATATGTGGTAGGTATTGGTGGTGTTACTGCTACATTACCTAAGCGTAGTGCAATGGGTCTCCGTAACAGTGGTGATCGTAGAGTACGTCCCTTCTACGTGCGTCATGCTGAAATGGATGAACAAGGTAAACCCAAGGTCGAAGTCACAATTCATCCCAAGGGTTCAAGTTCATCTATCCCTCTCTTGAACAACTATGAAAGCTTCGATTCAACAACCTCACCCAACTACGACAACAGAAAGACACAACGTTATAGTAAATCAAATAGAAATAACACAAATATGTCTGCTGATGATATGATGCAAATGAAATCACATCGTCGTCCACAAGGCCCTGAATCCGAGGATAATATCACACCTAACCCTGAACATACGGATTTAATGGCTCGTATTGCGGGTTTATTACAAAACAGCAAACATTAGAGAAAGAAAACGTAATAAAACAAATCATATAAACTGTACATGAGAAACAAATCTGTCTTTCGGGTCCTCTGTACACGCTTACACGCATAAAATTTGAGTCTAGTGCTCCAATGATGTAATGCGTTTTCACGCTGCTTTCTTTTTTTTTTTTTTTCTTGTATCCACAACGCACAAAATCTATAAATCATTAACGATGTAACAGTGATACGAGACAAAAATAAAAAAAGACCGTTGCATATATACCATGATATAGTGGGAAAAAATAAAAAAAATAGTGATAACTTACTAAATTTTTTACTGCTAAAAAAAAAAAAAGGCGTTATCCCCCACCTAAAAAAAATTAAACCCGAGGCATAATCCCTTCTTTCTTTTCTTCCAACTTGTTTATAAACAATGACTGACCATTTCAGTAATTCTTTCTGGAGCCCCTCCAATGATCCGATTCCCAACTATAGTCATGGCCTACACGTGCTCCATGACAGACTTTCTAAATCCGTTCTCGAGAATGAGACGATAGCACACTATTTACAAGCACGTATCAACACGGAAAACCAATGTGCACAACTCCTCGCGGGTAATACAACACTAGACCCGCTGATAATAATGAATACTAGCCTAAACAGTGCGTTTGAGATGGTACGTTCAGAGTCCTCCGAATCCTCTCACTGTCACCATATCCGCGCTGGTCTACTCGCTCAAGATGTGCTAGAACCTCTTCAAAACTTCACTCGCTCCTTTCAAGCTCAACTTAATCAATCCAGAGCCTCCCTCGATAACGCCATCTCTGAATTTCAACATACCGCCCAATCTGCTTTACTCACACGCTCCGTCTATTGGTCCAGGTGTCGTGCCCTGGAACTCGTCTGTCCCGATTACAGACCTCCCGTACCCGCAGGCTTTGAAGAACAAGAGGATGAAGATGATGATTTTGTAGGCGCAAGAAAACGATCCAGTTCCGTTACCTCTGAACTCAATGTCGATACCGGCGGAGTGCGATTAGGTCAATGTACCGTCTTGACCTACAGAGAAGTAGCAAGATCCATGTCTCGTATGCAAAAAATGATTGAAAGTACCGCCAATCATCAACAATCAAGGAAATTCCTGGGGAAACATATCTTTGAATGGGTACGTGATTACATGACTTCGCCACCTACCAGTATACAACTCAATCAGCTAGATCTCACCTTGGATTCAGAAACTCTCGAGATCTGTCAACATTTAGTCGCTCTTAAATTTCTAAGATCCGTCCCCAAGGAAACCGCCGGGTTTGGCCTTGATCGTGACTACGAGATACAACAGAATGTCGTGGAAAGGTATAAACGAAAGACACGAATTAGACATACAGAAGAAGTTCCCCATGAGCAGGACAATACAGAACATACCCTATTGGAGGTACCTTCTTCTTCAAACAATGGTCCTGTAGGTGTTCTGGGAAACATCTTGGGTCGTATGAAGATGGATTCTACTACAAAGGCTCATGTCGAAATGAAGGAAGCAGATACCGTCTATCAAAATAAGATCAAGGCAGTGGATCGTATGCGAAGATCTCTAGAGGAGACTTTAGTAGCTCATTTTAATGATATGGAAGCATTAGAAAAAGAACGTATCGAAAAAATCAAACATGGTAAGCGCATATATCATTGAAAAAAAAATCGGCCTGTGCAGACAATGTTACTAAACCCTTTTTTGTTCCTCTTGAGATAACAGCGTTTATAACGATGGCAAGTGCTTTATCAAATACATTACCCATGTTCAAGGAAACCTATAATCGAATCACATTATTTCAAGAGACACTAAAAGCAGATCAAGATATCCATTACATTGTTGAACAGTATAGTACAGGTCCATTTTGTCCTAAACCCATGATTTATGAAAACTACTATCACGGTTCGGCCACCAATCAAATATTTGGTGTACCTTTAGAAGAAGTGGCACAAATCTACGGCTCATACGTGCCTCCTATCGTCCATAAAGGGATTCAGCTCATCGATGCAGGTCTCATAACAGACAAAGGTGATGAAAGTATCTGGTTGGATATCATGCCAGTCAAGGAGATCAATCTCATTTGTGAAAAATTGGATGGACTTGTAGGCAGTCAATTAAAGACGGCCCTGGAAGGATATGATATGCATGTTTTAGCAAACTTGATCCGTGTCTATCTATTGGAATTACCAGAGTGTTTATTAACATTTGATCTTTATGATCCTGTCAAACTCTTGTATGCACAGCAAGATACGGCTGGACGTCTTGTATCTCTCAGCAAATTATTAGCAACACTCCCATCTGCAAACTATCATACATTGAAGGCACTTTCTCATCACTTGTTTAAAATCTTGAAACAACAAAAAGACGAAAAGTTGCTAAACGGATTGATCTCCACATTCTCCTACATTTTACTACGACCGCGCACGTCTTTACCCATCCATAGCCATGACCGACATCCCAAGAGATTGGTACGTGACTTACTGACACAATATCCCGTGATTTTCACCAAGGATGGAAACCGAGCCCAAAAATCCGGTGCATCGCGTAGTTCTATTGTAGCGGATACTTTGATTTTACCACCACGGCAACCCATCTTATTTGATGATCCAGATACCAGCCAACCAAGTACCCCACGCGCCTCAGAGGATGGGCAACTCTCGAAAGAACTCAGTCTACTCATGCTGACTGAGGATGTCTTTACCGACCCAATCAAAAAGCCAACGCCTAATCGATCCAGAGCTTCCACGCGTGGTACCATGGATAACGTGGTATTGGATTCGTTTTTTGATGATTAAAAAGTATTTCTTTCTGATGACGTAGTTTAGTTTTTGAAAAAAAAAAAAAAAATAACTGTATTTTTTATTTTTTTATTTTTTATTCGTTGCTTCTCTTTTTTTATTGTTTTTTGTTAAAGGATCCTTTTTTTTTCTCTCTCTCTCTTTTGTAAGTAGTAAATTAACAAACTCGGGAAGGTTACATTGGTCATTAATGTAGACAATATAGCGAAAACAACAGTACTTTTATTTTAAAAAAAAAACATGGTAAGGATCGATCGATGGGGGAGTAGTATATATAAACGCGTGTTATATCCTTATGATAGAAAGAGCATGAAAAAAAAAAAAATTAATTCTCCCCCGCCTCTCATAATAGGATTTGCCAGAGAATTGGGTTGTCCGTCATTCCCGTACATACAACAAGGATTATTACTTTAATACGGTAAGTAAAGAATCGCGGTGGGAAGCACCCGTGTCAGGTGGAGGAGGAGGAGGAGGAAGCGGCGGTGGAGCAGAAGACGTTATGACGGATCGAGTGAGAGCCAGTCATTTACTGGTCAAGACACGCGATTCGCGCAGACCTAGTTCATGGCGAGAGGAAAACATCACACGTACCAAGGACGAAGCATTGGCCATCTTGCAAGAATATCAACGTAAAATTGAAGCCGGACAGGAAACCTTATCCGCTCTCGCCACTCATTTCTCAGACTGTTCAAGTGCAAAACGTGGGGGTGATCTCGGTTATTTCGAAAGAGGTCAGATGCAAAAACCCTTTGAAGATGCTACATTTGCTTTGCAAGTTGGTGAATTGAGTAGACCTGTCTGGACCGATAGTGGTGTACATCTTATCTTGAGAACCGCCTAAAAGGGAATCTATTCAAAGGGGTTCTTTTTATTTGTTGTAATAAAAAATTAACTGGCGTGTGGCTATACCTACATGCATATTCCAATGTTGAATTTTCTTTCACTCTTTTTTTCAAACTTCAAGAAGACATTGTATTACAAAAAGAAAGGGAATAACAGGATGCTTTAACACAGCATTTATCAGAAGGAGGGTCACAATTTCTCATCACTATGCAACATGATCTCAGGGCTACTATCTAACCAACCTAAGATTCGACCCTGTCTAAAAAGGCGTAATGAGATCATCTAAATCACCGCAACACATACTCAATAGAAAATAGCTCAGCTCAGATGTAAGAGGACATGCCATTATATGTCTTTTAGGGGTACGTGGCTAAACGTATATCCGTCTTTTTATGCAGCATGACACTCTATCATCACTACTACTAACCACTACTGTTGTCCCATGTTATAAATTCTTATACACCAAATTATGCAAAGTTTAATCATTCTAAGAATGAATTGTAACTGTGTACTCCGAGAATAGGGCTGCCTTTTAAAACAAGTAGAATCTATGAAGGGAAAAAAAAAAAAAAAAAAGGCTGCGTGTAATCCATAAAATTTACGTTTTGAGGAAAATCCAAATGTACACACACACAAAAAGGTCATGTCATTTTTTATTTTTATATGTAATTCATGACAGTAAATGCTGTCTGGGTAACTCTTTCTTTGAAGGTACTGCTTCCGCAACTTGTGATCCTACTATTTTCGGTACATTTAAATCCGACTCATTTACTCTCTGTTTACATTATCTTTTTATTAACCAGGAGGATGAATTGTATGCTGGTGCCTGGATTCAAAACTGTTGTGCTACTTAATAGAGCGGGACTTTATTTTACTACTGCATCAAAACTTATTTTAAATCGAGATTTGTGTATCTCTCTCTCTCTCTCTCTTTCAGCCCAAAGGCCCCAAAAGGAAGCTCTTTGGGAAAAAAATTGAAATGATGTAGGCATCAGATGAGAAAGATATTTGCGCGCCGCGTCTTTTTGTTTACATCTTGTTATTATAATAGCTCAGCACACAAAGAGTAGTGTGAGACTTTTTTTTTTTGTTATGATAAATAAAAAGTTGAGTGACATATTCTATGCATACACAGTGCGGTGTTGCTTGTCGTTTTTGGAATTTATTTTTGTCTTTTTAGTTGTTTAAAATCAGACAATGTCAGACGTCTAGTATACACATAAAAATCGCGCAATCTGTACTGGTGTATCTATAAATCATGTCACAAGCGTTGGCTTGAAAATAAAGAACCTGACATTATAAAGTCTTGTAAATGGGTAGACTTATAATTACGGATTGAAGATTTTGGCTAGCAACGGGTGTTTAGATTGGGTTATGAACTGTTTGAACCTCAAATAACAAGTTGAATTATTGAGAAAATTATCTCTCTTTACATAATTAAGGTGTATGCCAAGGTCATTATTACACCTTTGCTGCAACTACTACATAGATGACACATCGCATATGATAAGTGGCATCATACAGAGAATCAATAGTCAAAAAAAAAAAAAGAGCACATTATATCCTAATCCTTTTTTGTGGGGTTTATCGCATTAAATCTCCAAATCATGAGAGAAGAAGGTTGTATTTTAAAAGGATACACTTGGCTTTCTTCTATAAACATAATAAATGCTCCTATGAAATAAGTAATTATTACTTTGCATTCCGTGATTCGACTTTTTTTATCCTTTTTGTTGTAAAATATTTGCAGGCATACTGGATATCAGTAGGAGATCTTGGACATGTTTAAATGATAAGTCCAACTCAATTGCATCGTCAAACCAATCTTTAAGCGGGACTACTACAAGTGAACGATTTAAATTTATTTATTTTTTTTCTTAAGGTTTTCAATGCGTCGTTGATTTGATGCGGCAGTTTGGATCTTAGTCATCTCTATCAATAAGCTGTGGTGATAATCCTTGCTCAGGTTGGATGTAAGCTCAATGTACTCTATAAATACAAAAAACATATTGGTAGTGACAATATCTACATCTTCGAGGTACCATCTTTTTGTAAAACTATCGGCATCTCTTTTACATCGGGGCAACGTGCTTTTTATGATCTGTAGGCTGATAAATGTAATATAAATACTAATCCGAACTATAGAAGCCACTAAAATGCAGATGACGCCATTTAGGTATTTCAGAACCAAACAAAATCCACCAGCCGCACTGTGTAATTGTACGCACCCCCAGTCTTCCTCCATGAAAGCTTACTTATCCACAAGTTTTACTGATATAAGCATGTTCATCCCGTAGTATACAGTTGTGCACAGATAGGACATCACTGCTCAGATGACGCTGGTCATTATTTCTGAACGAGAAGGCTTTTGCATATCTATGAGTCAATCAAGATGATTGTAGAACAGAGAAAAAAATCAGCTGGTATGAAATGCGTAGCACTTTTCTTGTTGAAATAGATGACGGGGTCCCCTCATATATTTATTATTATTGAAAAAAGGTAAAAGCCGCCGAGCCGAGAAATAAGGTAAAAAAAAAAAAGAAAAGACAAACGGAAGAATCCGAACTTTGTTTTTGTTGTACAGCTATTTTGTATCTCCCGATCAAAATAAGAATTGTGGTACAGTGTCAATAAAAGTCATCTGAACAGAAATATAAAAAAAAAAAAAAAAAAAAAAAAATTGTTTGTTATAATCATTTTGCCTGGCAAACAGAGGAGATATATTTACTTTCCTGGATAATCATCAATAACATTTCTGTTCTTGGAATTAAATTAAGTGTGAGTTAGAATACACGTACTATAATAAGTGTACGTATAAGCTAGTACATCCAAGACTAATGTCTACCTTTTTTTTTGTAATGATTGAATTATGACGCACACGTTGATTTTATATATAATAGAATTCTTTCTGTTTATCTAAACCCTTACAATAGATGCTCAAGATCGTTAGAATATAGTTTTGTTTTAATTGTAAATACTAATTACGGTTACTTTCAAGACTAAACCTGTGTAAAGATGCTCCTCTTTTTGTCTTACAAAAAAAAAACTCGTATGGTCCCTTAATCATCCTGTCATTCCCCTCCCCCCCCCCCAAAACAACAACAAAAAATGACACAGAATTCCCCTGTCCAATTTGTAATACTTACTTGAAAGAAAGCAAAAAAACGTGCTTATTACAAATGACATTGATGTAACTTTTCCCCTTTCTTTAGTATACTACATGACAACAGATTTGCGGGATAGTATATCCGAATGAAGTTTCTGCAGACTCGTCTGGAAAAAAAAAGATAGTCATTTATACATGAGTAGTAGGAGCAGATTCCATCTCCAGTTTTCTCTCACACGCATGTATACATGTGAAGTTTCTGTGTGGGTGTAATAGTCGACTTAAGTACACTATGATGTGTCTTCTTATTTAAAATGTCATCTGATTCCTCCAAGAGAACAATATTAAGTTTTTTTTTTTTTTTTTTTTTTTTTGGGTGGTGTACTCAAATTAATTATTTTTAAGTAGTTGATCTATAAAAGATGATTGGAACCTCGGCTAACACACAACATATTATTTTCAGAACACGGCTAAATTTCAAGATTAACAGTGATTATATATATTTTTGATGATTTTTATTCAAAATGCAAGTCATAAATTAGAACGAGAGAGGGAAATAAGTTAATGTGTGTGTTGAAGGGGTGGGGGGAAGATAGAGTATATACAGCAAGAAGAGAGAAGGAAAGATGGAGAGGAGGGGGGAAGGGGCATAATAGAAAGAGAGGAAAGATAAAGCGTATATTTAGCGTCTGGGTATGACATGATTTGGTTCCATATAATTCATCATATAATTTGAATCGTAATCATTCATCATGACGGGTCTTTGATGGTCAAATTTTTGGAAAAGAATAGGTTGTGGATGTTGAAATAAATCAGTATTATTAGTAGTTGTTGTTGGGTTCATAAATTGTCCGTTTGTGTTGGTGGTAGGCCAGTTAGTAAATTCTGACTTCGGGACAGTAGGCACCGATAAACGTGACACTAGACGACGTTCCTGTTGTAATTGTGGTTGTTGTGTCTGTTGCTGTTGCGGTTGCTGTTGCGGTTGCTGTTGCTGTATGGACTGTTGCTGTGGTTGCGGTTGCGGTTGCTGCTGTTGTTTCATGATCATGTCACTCTGACACAGGGAGGGAGGGGGTGTTGTCTTTTCTTGCGGTGTACTGGATAGTGGTGAATTCACGGCAGGGGATTCAGCAGATTTCTTGTCTAATTCGGACAGTAAGTAGCGACTGAATTTCTCCAATTCTTTGATTCTATAATTCATGCGTTCTTCTTTTAGGATAGCGCCCTTGACGAAATCCAGTGTGCGGTCAATGATGGTGCTTTTGGAAGGTCTGCTGTCATTCTGCAGGTTGGGTAAAGTAAAGGCTAATTGTTGAAATTTCACATTCAGACTCTCACGTCGGGCTCTCTCGATGGCATTGTGTTCAGCTCGGCGCTCAGCCTTGGATTGGACTTGCTTCCCTGCCATGTTTGTTGTACAAGAAGCTGATGCGTCTGACCTTTCGTACGGACTTGTTGGGTAATTTAGGGAAACTGTGGAGTGTTAAAAAAAAATTTTTTTTTTCTTTCTGGGTCACTTACATTGGGATGAAAGCGGTGGCATCATGACATCTTGATGAGCAAATGAGGCTTGTGAGAAATTCATGTTAGACGTGGTAGCTGGGCGGTGAGGCACACTGGCAGCAAATTGCATCTGCATATCAGTATGATACAATCCACTCGACTCAAATGGCGAAGTTTGAAAGTTGGAATGATAATTATTACTGTCTTGAGACATATTTTTTTAGTGAGAAAGAAGAGAAGAAGAAAAGAGAAAGAGAGAGAGAGAGAGAGAGATTACATTTTGTACTTTTCTCATCTATTTATATTCCATGTTACTCAAGCCTTATTTTTTCTCCCAGTCGCTCCAAATGGCTGTTCCGGATACAGTGAGAGAGAGAGAGAGAGCCGAGAACATGTAGAAAGTGCCACGTAACGCACGAGCCCTATTTTTATAAAAGTAGAGAATCTCGAACTATTATTTTGAAAGAAAGAGAGACCCCATGATACTGAATCCGTGATTCCCTCTTTTTGAGTCACGTCACTCATAAATAGTTGTGTGCCTCATCTCTCTCTCTCTCTCTCTCTCTTTTTTAAATAATCGTCGTCATACGCGGTGATCTACGAGATATATCTATATACACTTTTCATGTGAATAAATTACATTTGTCTAGATCCTCCATCATGCAAAATAATCATGTATTTTGATGCTTTTATAATCACTTCGTTTATTTGAGATTGCGAATATATAATTCAAGGGGTGTATAATTGAACTGCATTTTGTTTAGAATTAAATTTCATGTTCTCGAATTACGGTTATAACTTGGATTTGGTTTTTTAAAATAGAACCCCATGACACTCAAGAAATAGGTACCCATGATGATCAGTAACACAAATACTTGGGTTACCTTACCCCCGAATTTCCCATTACAGGCGACGGACCGTGCCTCTTTTTGAAATGAAATTTATATTATTTTTATGCAAAAAAAAAGATTTCATAAGAAAGAAAAAAAAAAAAGAAAAAAAAAAAAAGGGCCATATAAAAAGTGTGTGTGTGTGTGTGTGTGTGTGTGTAAAATATAAAAAAAAAACGCATGCAATAAAAGTATTTAAAGAAAAAAAAAAAGAGGTATAATAAAAATGCAAAAAGACTTATATAAAACGCAAGAAAAAAAAAATAATAGTAATAAAATAGAAAGTAAATGGGGGAAAAGTTAATAGGTGGGCATATAGTTGTTACTGAATGAATTATTTCTAACTGCAGCAGTAGTGGAACTAGCGGTTGGACTACTATTATTATTTTTGTCTTTGCCTGTATGACGATGGATACGAATGTGTTGGTTCAGGTTATCAGAACGAGAGAATCGTTTTGAGCATGAGTGATAAGGACATTCAAAGGCTAGATTATGAAAGTGTTATTTATCACATAATAGTAATAACGAATAGAACTTACGCTTCTCCAAAGTGTGGATAGAACGGACATGACGTTTTAAATGCTCGGATCTTTTAAATACTTTCCCGCAATCATCTTGCTTACAAGTAAACACTTTTTGACCTGCAATACTGGGACTATTAGATACTCTACGACCACGTGAGCGTGTGGGTTTTAAAGGGGACTTCAGATTGACTTTACTGGTACGACGGCTGCTGGGGGGAGGACTCACAGACAAGGCACTATCACTTGAGGAGGAGGAGGAGGAGGAGGAGGAGGCTCTTTCACGATAGATACCATCAGCAGTAGTAGTGGAGGGAAGAGAAGTCATCATGACATTGTCTACAAGTGGATAACCACCAGAGTGATGGTTATAGGTTAAATAGGTTTGAGGAGAATACATATCCACAGCAGGATTAGCATAAATCATGGGTGATGAATTACAGCGTTGAGGACTATCCGTACCAGCAGAAGAAGAAGAGGTGGCCACATTCTGTTGACCCATCCAACCACCATGATGATAAGCCATGGAAGCTTGTTGAGGATAACTAAGATGAGGTAATTCAACCAATGTACTAAGACGACGCTTATTGTTGCTGTTATCAAGTGGATGATGGTATTGATAATCTTCATAACTATTGAATGGACTGGGTGTTTGTTGCTCTCCATCAGAATAGCTGGCTTCACTGCTATTGTTATTGCTGCTTAAGAGACCAGTAAAATAGCTTGGGCGACGACTGTAATCGATACTGTCACTGCGTTGCTGTTGATAATTGGTGTTTAAGCAGCGGTCAAACTCAAGATCAGAGGGAGACAAGTGGGAGGTTAAATCAAAGGTGGGTTGATAGTTGTTGGAATACATTTTCTACCGGAGGTGTTAATAGATGCTTAATAGAAAAAGTAAAGTGCTTACCAGAAAGAGAAAAAAAAAAGATGGATTTGGCTTTATCGAAAAGTTTAAATAAAAAAGGGTTTTTTTTTTTTGTTAAAAGTGAGTGTAAATTAAGAGGGAGAGTGATTGGGACTTTTTTATTTTATTTTTTTTCTCTTAAAAAAAAAAAAAAAATTTAAAGCGTTGAAAATAAAAGACAGTTGGGGGGGTTAAAGAGAAGAAGAGAAAATAAAAAGGCTGTTTATATATATATTTACTTGAAAATTATAAATAAACAGAAACGTTCTTTTTTTACATGTCAATCGAGATGATCCGGATATTGTTTACTTCAAGCCATGTAATAAAGTTAATGAAAGGGATCAAAGAGCCCCTTGATTGTCTTGCAAGAGAGAAGCAATAGCCCCTCTTTTTATAGTCTAGTGTAACACTCGCCCAAAAACAGATATTCTTTTTTTACTTTTTATCCATCCTCCCTCTTTTTTTATTCATCCGAGTAAACAACAGAATGGTAATTTCTTCTGCCTAGAACAGCAAATTAGAATTCAACCAGAAGAATCTTCTTTTGCATCGAATCTCTATTAGACACAGTGAAGAGACAAAGAAATGAATCGTACAAAGAATCTCTTTTGCACACAATAATAATAATAATAATAAAAAAGGGGTTTGAGGGGAGGTCAATGTTAAAATGACAAGTCTTCTTTTACTGGCCTCGATGTATTGACCTTTTTTCATTTTTATATATTTAGATCGACGTAAAGCTTTTAGGGCATGATTAAAAAATTGTTGGCTTTTTACTTGCTGTCAATTGCTTTAAATGACAATTTCCCTTGTTGCATTCATGCATTTTTCATTATATTCGCCTGTGTCACCATCAAGGTAGTTTAGCCAAAAAAGATTTCTGTCGTTGACTCTACACTATAAACAGTAATATTTACAATGAAAACTCAAAAAAAAAAGAAAGGGGGGTATCTTTATGAAGGGGAGTAATTTATTCAATTAGTCAAATCAAAACGTGCATCTCATGTTAGGGTTTGGTAATAGCCACTACCGCTGCCAGCAATACTATGACGGTGACTATTTCTTCTTCTATCCAACAACTCTTCCTCTTCTTCATCGTCCACGAGCTCTTGCAGATCTGCATCCACATTGTTTCGGGGTCGCTTGAATAATGCAATGACAAATCCAATCAGAAACACAACCAAGAATACCCATTGTGAATAATAAAAGAAAATCCCAAAAAACGGTGTGTTGACAATAATCCTATCAATCATCGTAGACGATACTGTAGGCGTACAAATGTCTAAATCACATTTCTATTTATAAATACATGTTTTGTATGCATATACATTTGTTTATTTACCTGTCGGTCCAAACACGTCACATCGTACAATCAACTCGTTATGATCCGTACAGTCACGATGTCCATTGACAAGTGTTTGATTACACTACTTGCAATTAATTAAAGCTTCATAACAAAAGATAAAACTTACGTAGACTTGACTTCCAAAATGAGTATAACCTGGTGCTACTGTCGTAGTCATAGTATAGTTCAAGGCTAATAAACTCAAGGTTAATAATAATGCAGTTACAAGTAACCCTTGCGGTGCAGTAGCACCCTTTCGAATTTTAAACAATGTAATCCACAAGAATCGGATTCCAATGTATATGACACCTGACATCGTAGCCAAGAAAAAGTATAAAATCAAACCGACCATAAAAATGTAATCCAGTGGGAATATTGTAGACACCTTGACAAATATGTAATTAATCGGGTTGAATAAATTAGGGTGGTTGATAACATAGCCACATTGGCTTCCACATAAAGAAGATGCAATCTTGTCTACTCTAATATGTAACCTAATGAGTTTCTTTTCTTTCCTTCTGCCCCGCTTACCTACATTGTTAAAAAGATGGACACCACCAAAACCAAGGTAACGCATAACAAAAACATGCCAAGTAAAAACTAGTTTTTTTTTTTTTTTTTTTTTTTAGGGAGTCTTGTTTATACATTTTTTATTCCCATCCCACTTACTTCAAAGGGTCGCAGGTACATGATGATCTTGGTAGAAAGGCTTGTTTTATCTACCAGAATAGCTCTGAGTCTTCTAGATAAAACTCTATACAACAGGATCAGCCAATACCTACACATACAAACAACCCTTACCTTTCTTCATCCTCCAATGAATCCAGTACATCAGCTTCTGTTTTAGGCATGTTGCGTCCAATATATCTAGACCGAATCACACGCTGTCTCTCTTTATTCGCTGCCACTCGATTCTCTACATCTTCTTGCTCTGCGTCAATGCCTTTGCGTCCTTTAATTAAACTGATCGGTAACAAGGATAATCCAGGTGCCTAGTTACATGAAGAAACAATGAGATCACTTACATGATATCACAATAAATCATTACCGTGTAGCCAATGAAAACCAGCATGCCAAGCAAGATGAGGCAAGCAATGACAAAGGTAATTGCCTTTTCACCGTCTAATTAATTTGGGGGATCAGCAGATAAATACCCAAAAAAAAAGTTTTACTTACTACTATCAGTTAAAAGCTTTCTGAACCAATCCAAATCAATCTTTGGCGTTTTTGTTGTAGGTTTAAGAAACAGCCCAAAAATAGACAACAAGACGGATATTACGATGAAAAAGGAGGTATACTTTAAAGCACCAAATATTCTATCCTTGTTGGATTGATCTTCACCAAATTCTTCATAAAAAAAGTATGCAAAAGGGATCAAAATAAAACTAAATACGGTGATTAACCCATAACACACTACATAATATAAAAACGTGTGGGGGGTTTTTTTTAGACAACAAATTTAAAAAAAAAAAAAAGAGGCCCTGATATAACCCCTTCTTTTTCTTACCGTAATAGACTATGCTCATGGTAAAAGTCATGCGTTGAATGACTTGTTCTGTTGCCCACTCTTTTTTAATTCCCTTGCTCACATCCACCGTACTCGAAACTAAAAAAATATCCACCGGTAATAAACAAAGCGTTGAGAACACAAGTCCCAAGGCCAAGATGGTAACAACCGTTGCGAAAAACTCGGTTTCATACTTGTTTTGAAAGTATCTCGTAAATAGCACACTTAGAAAAAATGACGTCTATTTTTGATTTTTTATTTTATCAGTTATCTCTTCACCCCCTTTATCATCCCTTTTACCCCCTCCCAGCCACTTCCCCATACATTACAAGTGCAATTATACCATAGACTGTCCAAGCAATCCCTTCGACCGCTGTCATTGTGGTATATATATTTTTTGGTATAAAAACGGAATAAAAAAATATATATGGAGGGAACGGAAAGCGACCCTTTTTTTTTTTTTTTTTTTTTTCACTTTTTTGGCTTTTTGGGTCTCCGCACGCATGTTTTAAACAGCCACAATACCACCTCCTCCCCTTTGACTTATATCTCCATGTTTAAAAGTAAAGGGAAGCTACCCGCGCCAATAAATACGTGTAACATGGTATTAAAATTCCTACGTAGTTGTTTAGTGAGGCATCCCAATATATGTGGTACGCTTTTTTCGGTTTTGATATCTAAACAGTCTGGTCCCTTATTCCGACACTGCAGTGTGACATTACCTTGACGGAACATGGCATCAAAAGTATACCTGCGCATAAATGCTTATCTGTTCTACTGCTCTGAAATAATTAAATTCTGATTTATTAAGGTAACCAGACTCTACCATGAATGCTGAACCCAGTTGTTCTTTTACATGTAATCTCGTCATAACATGTAAATTAATACACTTTTTTTTTAAAGCATTAGACAAGCACGATATTGTTTACGAGTACTATTTTTATTTCTTACATACAACCATATGTACAATCAAACCAATACCATAATAATCTGTTCCGTGTTTTGTTTGTATAAAAAGTGAAAATGATGATTCCTATTCAGCCTGGGACACATTTAAGGCCGGTTCAATCTTCCTATAAACAAAACAATGTATTTTATATGTTGACTTTCTGAAACATGAATACCACCACCCCCTCTCAATTCTTAAATATGAAATTAATACAAAGGGATCTCATCTCAATAGCCTCTTTCGTAGAAAAGAAAAACGCATAAATTTGAAAAATAAAGTTTGTTTGCATGAACAAGGACGCATTAATTGCCCGATAAACCAATCAGCAACCTCAAACGTGACTATCACGTGACATTATTACGTAATATTTTTTAATTTAAAACAGTATAAATATACTTTAAAAGTTACATTTTCATCAAATACCGATCTTAGCTCAGTTGGTAGAGCGGGAGACTGTAGTGTATATTGTCATCTCTAGGTCACTAGTTCGACTCTGGTAGATCGGAATCATTTTTTATAAATTTTGTTGTTTGTAGTGCGCGTAGATGTGGCTATAGATTACTGCAGGTTTTAGTGATATGTTTTGCGTTTGGAGTATCAACAAAGTCTTTGAACATTACTCATATGCGTCTAAAATATCTAGAAGCTCTATATAAAGTTCTCAAAACGAGTAATAGCTGTATCCTTCGCTACTAGCTTTCTTTTTTCAGACTTAGCCATGGTTAACGTTTGAGTCTATAGGTGGTGGTTTTTCTATTTAGAAATACGAAAATGTAAACACAATATATATCACTTATAATGGTGTGTGAGGGAAAACAATTCTTTTCGATATATACTTGAGCAAGTTTTCCTATACCATTATATCTACATATTTACTTGATAGCTGGAACAAGTATTTTCAGTCTTGTCTGAGTACTTTCGGTTTACAACTTTCCTTTTTTTTTTTTAGCAACCATATAGGTAGCAATAGGAAGAACCTATTGTCAGGTTCATGTCACCACCTATACGTATTTTCAAAACATGTGGCCCACTCGATTTTTTATTTAAAAAAAGAAAGATCACATAAAGCTTAAATCTCGCTGTTTTAAAAGTATACATACATAGGTCATTAGATGGAGTTCTGAACCATCATCCGAAAGGATCCTTTTTCTCCTTTATAGATTAAGGATATGCTTGAACATAATATTATATATTAAAATAAAAAGCAAAGTTCAAGGCCAAACGAATTAGAAAACAAAAATGTGGCCTGTGTCAGAATGCGAACACAGGACGTTCCTTCTCAAAAAAAAGTTCTAACTAAGATAAAAGAAGCACAAGTTCCTTTATAGATCTATACCCTTTACTCGGTTCTGTAATAGATAAGTATACAATACTTTTTCGCAGACATCTATGGTGCAGATCCTGAGCCTGATTTGCAAATGCATAATTAGCGTAATTTTTTGGGGCAAAGATTCTTATATGAGCTTTCTGTCACGAAATACAAACTCTTTACGTTTAGGTAAAATGGCAACGGTTAACAACATAATGTCTACACTTATGAGAAAAATATCACTTTTACAAAGTATAATAAAGCAGTTATGCCTGTTTTAAGATGTATGTGGAACATTTCTAAATTAATCGAGCGTTCAAAAATAAACAGACCTGATTGTATTAGCATACATAAATTCAAGTAAAATTGTCCATCCTGGTGGATATCACTGTTAGAAATTTACTAAAATTATTTATAGTTTATGCAACTGTGGGACTATCGGAAAGGACAGTTCCCGATAATTGGAGAGCACGTTAGGAAACTAAACGGGGTTGAATTATTGAAGGGAGAAACACAAATAATAAGCATAAATTATTTAAGAAAAAATAAACTGTTATGTAGGTTGAGCCTATCTCGACTTTTACAAATGCCCCATAAATTATATATCATTTTATGCGCATTATAAATTAAATATTAAAAGACATAATAGATCAAATAAATAATTCAAAATCCACTATAAACTATATAAATCAACTCAAGTAAACCTAAAGTCTAAAAAAATAATTGCAATGTAGCATTAATTCTGAGTAAGGTGCTTACTGTTTTAATTGATGTGACAAAACATATGTGCTGGTATCATATGCCAACTTTTAAAACAGACTAGCAAGTATAATGATCAGAATTTCTACACATATAAAATAAGAATCATGCATGATACTTAATTTAAAAAAAAGACACTTTCATTTTTCGTTAAGAAGCCTTTTGTCCCAGCTGATTTAAAAAAGACTTTGACTGCCCAAACACATTTACAAACCCAGATTCAAACCTTTTTTTTTTTTTTTCCTGAAAATATCTATTTTCAAAATGAAAACAAAAAAGGTTTTTTTCCCTTCACACCTTCATAAATCAATATGGCTGATAACAATAACAACAGTCCACATAGCAACACTTTTCTTAAGAACCTGTCACAAAAGAAGTACGCGTGGATGGAGGAAGCGAGCTCTATCACCACCCCTCCTTTCCCAGTTAATAAACCTAATAACACAAGCGAGCAAAAGGTGAGCGCTGAAGCTCCTCCGCGTCAACAACAGCAGCAACAGCAGCAGCATTCTTCACCAAAAAAGACCAAAAAGCAAAAGTTGACTCCAGAACCTGAAATTGCTTCTCCTTATATTCCTAAAAAACAAAAACATATCAAATCTCCTCCATCTAATAACATGATTCAAGAAACATTACCCAATGTCCAAAATAATATTAACAATGTACAAGAGATGAAAGTCGAGACCCCAATTACGGAAAACATTGTCCATAAACCTGTCGAAAATACCGTACCTAGAAAACCACAACCTCATTTCAAATATACAACCTTCCCAGTCAAGGGTTACAATATTCTTCCAACACGTAATATCACTAGTACCTTTGCAAGAAATGACACCACTTATTTTCCCGGTAATAAAGCAGGCGCTGAAGAGATTTCGCCTGATGTAAGTTTTTTTTTTTTTTTTGACAATTCCCCAAAGATCGCTAGCTTCTGCATACTAAGATTTTATAAATGTATTTTATTTTATTTTTTTTAGCCAGAGGAAGAATGGAGAGACACGATTATTATTCACCCAGGATCACGCAATTTAAGATTAGGCTTTGCTTCTGAAGCTTTTCCCAAATGTGTGCCTCATGTCATTGCTAGACGTTTTAAGACCGAATTCCCCAACGATACCACTGAAAGTGACATGGACGCAACCACAGAAGAGGAAGAAGAGAAACACCAAGAGGCTTTGAATGAAATAAAGAGCGAACTTAAGTGGAGAATGAAGAATGCAAAACGTAGAGCAGTTCCCAACGCTGAAGGACAGGTTATCGGGTTCAATACAACCGCATTTAAAGAGACTATACTTGACCATAATGATCCTTACAAGGTAGAATGGACAGAGGCAACAAAGGATGGCGTTGATTATTTTGTTGGAGAAAAGGTACCATATTTACAGGCCTCTCATCAAAAAAAAAAAAAGAGGGATAGACAGGCGAAACCCACTAACGATTTCTCTTTTGTAGGCTATTAATTTACCAGTTCCTAAAGGAAGTCAATATCGTATTCGTTATCCTTGGAAATATGGAACATTTAACCGTCAGGATTATTCCTCATTAAATGCAGTCTTGGGTGATATTGAAGCTATTTGGACAGAGGCAATTATAAGCGAATTAGAAATCGAAAGAGCCGATTTCAAGGTAAAATTTAATGAACAGTATACACGTTTACATGAGTGCTCATCCTTTATTATATCAGAATTACAATGTAGTGATAGTCATTCCAGATACATTTAACCGTACGTATCTCTGTGAATTGGTTACCATGCTATTACGGTATATGAACTTTCGAGGTATCATCGTTCAACAGGAATCCACATGTGCTACTTATGGAGCAGGCGTATCCAGTGCCGTAGTGGTTGATATTGGTGCGCAAAAGACGAACATTACATGTATCGAAGACGGTGTCTGCCAAGTGGATTCCAGAATTTCAATTTCCATTGGCGGTGACGATATCACTAAAACGTTCGCCTCATTTCTCTTGGCAAATAAGTTTCCTTATGAAAATATTGATTTGTCAACAACATTTGACTGGAGATTGGCAGAAGAATTAAAAGAAAAATGGTGTACAATGAATGAAGCAGATATTAGTGTTCAAGTATACGATTTCTTTGCTCGTACGCCATTTAAACCCACATTAAAATACCAATGCAAAGTGTACGACGAAGTGTTTTTAGCACCGCTTTGCTTAGTATATCCTGATATTCTGGACAATAAGAAAAAGGGATCGAAAGGGTCTTGGACTGTGGCTAATGACATGGTAAGTTAGAGGATAACAACTTACCTATGCTAAATGAGGCTGTTTTAACCGTTTATATACTAGTCAAATGGCAAGCAATACGAATCATATCCTATTGACGTCGCTATTGCCCAATCAATTGTAAATGCAGCAAACGGATCAGAAGAAAAGTTAAAAAGATACTTTACAAGTATTATTCTTGTCGGCGGAGGTGGAAAGATTGCTAATTTCAGTAAGGTTTTAGAGGACCGGTGAGTTTATGTCTAAGCCCTATGTCAAAAAAAAAAAAAAAGTGATTGCTAAAACAACTAACCCTCTTTTATAGTGTACTGTCAACAGTTTTAGCTCAAAGATCATTTATTGATCGCGTGGAAGTGTTACCTGCACCAAGAGAGTTAGATCCCGAAGTATTAGTATGGAAGGGAGCATCTGTTATGAGTAAATTAGATATAGCGAAGGACATGTGGATAGGCGCTGGAGAATGGGAAGAAGTTGGTGCAAGATTATTGCGAGAAAGAGCATTGCTTATGTAGTCTTAATAATAAACCTGGGTCATTCCTTATTTTTTACACGCAAACCTCAAAAAAAAAAAAAAAAAAGAAACATATCTTTTTTCTCTCTCTCTCTCTCTCTCTAGATCTTGTGATGGAAATTAGCTGCATTATAATCTATGACAACACAGCATCGGCAAGCGTTTTATATGCATCAGAAAGTGTCACTGAAATTTTGGGTTATACACCAGAAGAATTAAGAGGATTTCATGGTTACAAATTAACTCATCCTGATGAACGCGCAGCACTTGGTGTAATTCATAATGCAAATGTCATGGAGGAACGAATGTCTTCTGTGACAGCGTATCGCTCCCTTCGTAAAGACGGGTCATACGTCGAGCTTGATGCTGTTGTTCATTACTGTTATGACACATTAGTTTCAACGAACTTTACGGTTACTTCAAAACATTCGATTGAACGCAAAATGAGAAGCAACACAGCTGATTATGCTCAAATGATTGACGACGATGGCAAAATTCATATTAAGGGTGCCTGGGTCGATCCACAGGAAGGACTAAAAAAAATACTCGGACTTCAACAGCCTTGGGGAAAAAACGAAAAAGTGGAGAAGACGCAAGAGCCACGTTTCTGTATGATTCTAAACAGATACACCACACAATCTACAATAGTATTTGCCACAAAAGTTTGTGAAGAGTTGGTAGATTTGAATCAACTAGACTGCATAGGAAGATCATTGTACGACTATGTTGCATCCGAAGATGCTGGAAGCGTAATGAAGCAAATTGAGCTGTCAAAATCAAATAATATGATTTCAAGAATAAGGTTTGATTGGATAACAGGAGGAAACAAGTCGTCTCCAGTAGAAGCAGTTGTCAGTTGCACATATGACGGTCTGGTTATGGTTGTCCGCTTAGCTTCAGGCGTTATTTCCAGACCTATGGAGTCATAAACACATCATTTTATATATATAAAAAAGAGCATATTTTGGAATTTATTGTAACGTGATGGAGTCTAGATTTGGTTTCCGAATCAAAACTTGCTGCGTACCCGTAGACTTACCAAATAAATGATGCCAAGCGATCACAAAATATTACGATTTTTGGACCGGATAAATGGGATTATCTGCTTATTGTTAATGTTTATCTGCTTGTGTAACAACAATCTAACCATAAACAAATGTCATTGCCATTTATGTTAATAGTCGATACCACTCCTAAACTACAATGTACGTCAGAATATTCTACTCTGCACACAACAAGTTGGGGGTAACGTGATTATCGGAAAATTCGCACAATATTTTCTATAAAAGGGACCCGAAGTTTTCATCAAAAAGTTTATTTTATTTTTTTTCGAAAAAAAAAACATTATTTGATCTTTCTTTACATTTTATGGCCCTGAAACCTCCTATAGAATCTATCCAGCATGCGGTGATTGATGTATTCTCTATCAATGATGGTAAGCTTTCGATCGAACAGCAGATCGAAGTATATGGTAAGCTCCTATCAATTTATGTCTTTTATCGGATTATTAATCAGACTTTTCTATCAGTCAATGATCTTTTCAATGTACAAGACAATAAATCCATATCTCTGGAAGAAGTACTCGAAGGTCTTCGCTATGTAATGGATTACAGAATTAAAGATGGTAGCCAACCCCATCTTGACAAAGGTCTCATGAAACGACTTTCTGAAGGTCTGTTTCTGAATATGGGACACACTGAAGGTCATCTCTTAAAAAAGAAAACTACGGCTGCAGCTGATATGGCATTTTTCTTATTTGGTGATTTTCTCGAAGAAGGTAACATGATATATACATATCAACCAAAAATAAGAAGCCTAACATTTATAATCTAGTCGATGAATTTCGTATGATTGTCAGCGAGTTAGACGTTTCTGATTTGCGCCGTCAATTGAAAATTCATTACCGGTGTCAACCAACTTCCTCAACCAAGGAGCAAAAGCGTGGCGCAATCGCAATGATTTTGCTGCTTACTCGCTTCTTTCCCAACCAGTTTGGCGATTGGCATGACCTTATCAAAGAAAGTGAACAAGGTGATATGGAGCGTTTAATGAAGTCTTCCTTGTTCACTGAAGTTAGTAACAGCGAAAAGTCAAAAATGCCTCGTGCACCCGATGTATTAGGGATCAGTTTGTTGCCTCCACCTCAAGCTCTTTATTTTGACAGATCTGTTGAAAAATTGCTCGGTATGTTTTCTAAGACTGATAAAGAAAACGGTTTACCTGAAGAACTGGTTCCAGCCTTAAGAGAGCAATATGGCCCCAATCAATTACCAGCTCCTCCTAAGCCTAATCCATACAAGATGTTATGGGAACAATTGACTGACTTCATGGTTTTAATTTTGATCGCTGCCGCTATTATCGAAGCCGCCGAAAAAGAATTTAATAGTATGATTGTGTTGCTTGTGGTGGTTGTCCTTAATACCATCATTGGTTTTAGTCAAGAGTGGAAAGCGAGCAAGACTTTGAATGCCCTGATGAACTTGTCAGTTCCTCAAGCCAGAGTGATTCGCGATGGCCAACAGAAATTCATTGAGTCAGAAGAGCTTGTACCGGGTGACCTTGTTATTCTAGAAGAAGGTGATGCCGTTCCTGCTGATATTCGTCTCATTGAAGTTTCTCAACTCGGAGTAGTGGAAGGAATTCTCACCGGTGAAAGTGTTCCGGCTCAAAAAAATATACATGCAATCAAATCATCGGTATGTACTTTATACATATTCTGCAAATTTATGTTAACAAAACATTATTTTAGACCCGTAAAATCCCTATTGGTGACTGCAAGGGCAATGTCTTTATGTCTACCACAATTGCTCGTGGTAGAGCTAAGGGTATTGTTGTAAGAACAGGCGTTCAAACTGAAGTATGTATATGTATATAAATTTTAATACATCATTTAAACATTGTAGCTAACTCATTCAATAGATTGGTAAAATTAGTACTGCAATTCAATCCGGATCAAAACACAAAGTGAAAACGCCCATCCAAAGAAAGTTAGCCAAACTCGGTATCTATTTGGTTGTTTTAGCTATATTCCTCTGTGCATTAGTTGTCGCCATTGGTGTTATCTGGAAAAGAGATGCACGCGCGATGGTCAACATTGGTTTAAGGTTAGCTCCTTCTATTTATTTCGTATGCATAGACTAATTTTTTTTTCTACATTGCAGTTTGGCTGTATCTGTTATCCCTGAAGGTTTGGTAGCTGTAACAACTGTAACCATGGCGTTAGGTGTACGACGTATGGCAGCAAAGTATGTATAAAACTGTCGTTTATAAACAACAAATACTGACCTAACCTTAAATGTATTAATAGTCAATGTATTGTGCGAACTCTACCAGCTGTTGAATCATTAGGCAGTGTAACAGTTATTTGTTCTGATAAGGTATGAGACTAAAAAAAAAAAAAAACGCGTAAATAATAGACGCCAAATATTAAAGCACCTCAAAATATAGACTGGTACCTTAACGGAAGGAAAAATGGGCACTTCTGAGTTATGGACAACGGATAACTCTCTGTATAAGTTTACCGAATCTACCTCAATGAACCCTAACGATGGTCAAATTATCCGCGAACCAGAAGATTTGCGTCGTCGTATGATTCACATAAGACATACGGCTACTAGCCCTTCTTGTAATGAACAGCAAGACATTGACTATGCAGCTATGGTACCTAAGCCAATTGATACAACACATCCCGAAGGTTACACCAAACAACTCTATTCTGCTTTCATGATTTCTAGCTTGTGTAATAACTCCTCTATTCATATGGATGACGAAACCGGAGATTTCAAATCTATCGGTGATCCCACCGAAATTGCCTTGACAGTCGCAGCTCAAAAGGGTGGGTTAGGTCGTGAATACTGGTCACAAAACATGGGTTTAAAGAAAGTCTTTGAACGTGCATTCGACAGCGAACGTAAATTGATGAGTTCTGTTTATCACGCTGAAAACGGAAATGCATTTATTGACAAAAGTAAAATGATTATGACTTGTAAGGGTGCCCCCGAAGAGTTATTACGAAACTGTAGCCATTATATGAAAAAAGATACTACATCTATTTCTGACCCTTCAATGGCAATGACCGATGATTTTGCTTCCCAAGTGTACGACGAAAATGTGCGCATGGCTTCTCAAGGTTTACGTGTTCTTGGTTTGGCTTACAAAGTTATTTCTGCAGATAGTATCTCCTCATCAGAAGGCGAAAGCAACGATCGTGACAATGATGAGGATGAGCCTTCATCCAACAAAAACCCTAACCTGGCTGAATCAGAACTGGTGTTTGTTGGTCTTGTAGGTTTAATCGATCCTCCCAAGCAAGGTGTAAAAGAAGCCGTTGCCACCTGTCAACAAGCAGGTATTCATGTCATGATGATTACTGGTGATCATGTAGAAACAGCTACCGCTATTGCATCTCAACTTGGCATCTTCCAAGGCGAAGTTCCTGGAATGGTAAGCTACAAAATATATTTTTAGATTTTTGTATTAACTGTTTCTTATTATTAGAGTCGTGCTATCCTTGGCCGTGAACTTGATCTACTATCCGATGATGCAATCATCGAACTGAATCCTTTTCCCAGTGTATTTGCTCGTGTAAGTCCGGACAATAAGCTGTCAATTGTACGTGCATTGCAACAACGAGGTGAACTGGTTGCAATGACAGGTGACGGTGTTAATGGTATGTATAAGAACACAACTGTTTTTTTTATACGCCTTCTAATTTATACGTTGTGTAGATGCTCCTGCAATTAAAAGAGCCGATGTTGGTGTCGCCATGGGGCAAGCTGGTACGGAAATTACAAAACAAGCCGCTGACATTGTGTTAGTTAATGATAACTTCACGAGTATTGTCCATGCTGTTGAAGAAGGAAGACACGTATTCGATAATATCTTGAAATTTATTGTGTATCTGTTAAGTTGTAACGGTGCTGAAATTTTCTTGATGCTGATTTGTACAATTGCCAATGTTGAAGTACCTTTAACGGTCATGATGATTTTATGGGCAAATATTATTGGTAATATTGTCAAAAGTTTGATCGAGTTAATCTTCACTAAACCGTTTATTTCTTTAATTTTGTAGCTGATATACCGCCTGCTATGGCATTGGGTGTTGAGCCAAACGAAGAAGATTTGATGCAAAGAAACCCTCGTGATCCCAAGATGGGTGTTATTACCAGACTAACATGGATGATCATTTTTATAAATTCAATGCTCATTGCTTTATTATCTTTGGCCGCTTACTGCATCAGTTTTTACTGGCTTAAATTCCCAATTGATGTTACGAGATCAATGGTACGCGAATGTTTTAAAGTATGTAATTGATATATCTGACTGACACTTTGGTTTTTCTATAGACTTTTACCACGCTAACAACATTGCAACTGGTTCACTCATTCAATGCAAGAAGTGTACATTTATCGCTTTTCAAAACAGGTATTGCCAGCAATCGATGGATGGTTGGTGCATTCATCGTTTCATTTGCTTTGATGGTTTTGGGAATATACGCCCCAGGTACGTCATTCATTACAATTACCAATTTGTACATATAATTAATAAGAATCAATAACTTTTAGGCCTCTCAAACTGGCTAGAATTAGTCGCCGTAGGTTGGGAAAGCTGGGTTATAAGTATTGTTGCTGTAATTCTACTTATATCACTTGTCGAGATTGAAAAATTAATTATTAGAAAAACTGCAGGCAAAATTTAGGAGACTTGCAATTTAATAAATTTATTACATTTCAACACAATTCGCGTTAGCTTTGACTTTTTTTTTTTTTTTTTTTTTTTTTTTTTGCAGGAGTTGTGTATTACATACTACAATAATTGAGGAGAAGAAAAATGTGGGGAGGGAGTAAGGGGATAATACTCGCTACTGCTACTTTTTATTGTTTTGCTTGTTAATGAAAACTTTTATATCAACAAGAGGAACCCCAGTCATGAGATCCCGTCTGGTACATCCATTGTATGTGGCCTTCAAGTTATGGTTCAGCCAATAGTAATCCTTCAATGCTGCATGCCAATTATGTGTAATTTAATACAATACAATATACAAGAAAGTAAATATTCATAGGGGTACACCTAGCTATGCACGGGTGAGTTATCCTTTGTATTGTTTAAGGCATAATTAGGGGTTATCCATAGGTTATTCTCGTGCGAGAAATGATATAGTGCTGATAGCGGTATTTATTACGGGGTGTCATTGAAAGTAAAAAATGTTTGAATAAGGTTAGGCATTGTTACACACGAAAACTTAAATGATAAACCTTTTAAAAATTTCTAATTGGAATCAATTGGCACGGAATGAAATTAGCTTCTACACTTCTTTTCATAGTATTACGGGCCTATTGCTATTTGAGTAGATAATATATCAGTTCTAAAAAGAAATATTACGCGGAACGAAAAGTAGAAAATGAAAAGTTAATCCGTATTAAATCGTAAAAGGAAGTGTCATACCCTTTAATTGACCATTTATGGAACCATATTTCCATAAAAATCAATTGAAAGTTTTTACCACGAGTTAGTAATCCCATAAATCCAAAGTGTTTAAATACGATAATTTTTTTTTTTTTTCAATGTATTTAAATTCTTTTTCTTCACCTCTCTTTATCAATTCTTACTGCAGTTATGAAATTCCTTGTCCTTTCTTCAATCGCTTTTTTATTGACTCAACAAGTCATTGCAAAACCCGCTGAAGGATGCCTCCAAAATTATACAAGCACGTATATACTACAGAATTAACGGAAGATTTTAACTAACATACAACTATATTTTAGTCACTGAAATTGACAGTTGCTTCTCTGTTGCAGCTCAATTCAAAATCACAGAGCCCGAATTCTATGCTATGGTATGTAATTGATAGCACGATTTCTTTCACTCGATCTAATATACTTTTAATGTATCACAGAACCCAGGGCTTCATCACAGTGTTCAACATGTAAGTATAAAGCCATAATTATGTGCTCATGTTTCGGTTGATTGATTAATTTTAAATATAGGATTGTGATAACCTTGATACCGGAAAACCATTCTGTGTCTGTATGAAGAGCCCTTGTGTAAGTTTTAGAATGCAAATATTGTGATTAGTTTCTTGACAATTAATAATTATGTAGCCTGTCGAAAGCGTGTCTCCTGCTGGTTCTTCTGTTGAAGCTAACTCGACTGTACCTATTGCTAATGCATCTATCACGGCCACTGCTGTATCTAGCTCTTCTTCTTCTTTCTCTTCATCCTATTCCTATTCTATGACTTCTTTACCTGGTGCTGCTTCTTCTGCTACCCCATCCTCTACTGGTAAAACTGGCGCTAGTTCTTCAAGCAGTGTTTCCGCCAGTGCTCAGACCTCTACCACTTCTAAGAGTGCTGCTTCTATGACCACTGCAATTAGCGCTATTTCAGTTGGTCTTGTCATGACAGCTACTGCTATGCTGTTTTAATTCCCACAAAAATGTAACCACAATATGTAACACACTTTCCCTTCGCCTTCATATTTCACATCCCCTTTTCGCCATAACCACTAGTATTAAACCTCCTTTATTATCTTAAATGCAAATTTAAACCTATTGAATTGAGTGTCCCATTTTATCTTCTGCGCCCGGTACTTTATGATCAGCTGGATTTGCCTTGGCTTCATAGATAGTAATGATGGGATCACGCTTAACCTATGTGACATGCGTGTATTAGTGAAATCCCGCCAATTTTTATTCAAGACGACCCCTACCTCTGTCCATTCACCCTTAAATCCAATGTATCTGACAATGCTTGTATCATCCCCATAATTTTCAGGGAAATACAGGGTGATATTTCTTACACTAGTGAATTTAGTAATTCTCGTGCCATATTCAATCACATTGTTTGAACCTTCAACCAGATCAAACTCTTGAGTTGGTGTGTAACTTTCAGCTGCATCAAAATCAACATCCTCCCGGTTAATGAAACTAAACAAAGTCCTGAATGAGCCGACATCACAATATACTGAAGTAAAAATACTTACACCTTCATTTTTGATGGAGCAGAGTCAGTTGGGTCTGTACGTAGACAAATTGAACGTAGTTTGACATGTCCAGTGAACCTATAGACAGAAGTTGAGCATTTCATTAGCCATTTATGATCACAAGTATTTTTACGGGATAAAAATAATCAGTTGTTCGTCGGCATCACTTTCTACAAGCTTTTGCAACTATAGTTAAGCCATTGGCGCTCTTTAGTTCAAATTGCTCTGTACCTTCAAATCATCCATTCTTTCATTCCAGGGTCGAATGACCTTTTTACCGCTGTCTGGTTCCGATTCATTTAAGCAGCGGACGTTGTCGAGATCAATCTTTGAATAGAGCAAAAATTGTTCACCCGATTCGGGAATGTCACTATGGTCGTGTTCGCAATGTTCGTCGTGGCAATGACTCATTTTAATGTTTGTTTGTTGTGAAAATGCTGGATAATCGTATCTGGATTTTTATATTTCACAATGCTCTCACTCTCATTGGACGTGATTTATCGTACATTTTCCTGAACTAAACAAATCACATTTCCTCGAAGTGTCTGTGTGAAAAGTAAGCATTTGACTATGTGCTGTGATAAGCTTAGCGCCTTGATTATGAATATTTTAAGTTTTCGATCAAAGTTGTATCTAACTTTGGTAGTAACGGAGCTTAGAGGACGAGCAGTAACAACCTAACGCAAAATAACAATCGAGTAAGCCTAGCTTTTGAATTTGCATTTATGCTACAATTGATATTCTTCACTCAGGAAGTTCAGCCGTAAATAGGGTAAATAAACCTGATTCACTTTTCAAAATATTGACCTCAAGGATACACGTATCTAAGAAGCACTTTGGTGGTAGAAGATTATTTTAACTGATTAGAAAGCCCTGAAGCTTATCAGGGTATATGCTTTGATAAAGTATCAAGCATCATTTAATATAACTAAGTGACTTTATCTTTTTCTTTACGACTTCGCATCTCGATCTGTTCAACACTTGCTGTACTAGGAGGAAATCAAATCCGAAAAACAAAGTCACTTTTTTTTTTTCCTTTAAGCAGCAGCACAATCGAAAACTTTTTTTCTGGTAGCTTTGCCAATATAACAATATGAGCGCTAATTTGAAAAGAAAGGCCCCTGAGGAAGACGAGCCCGTAAAGAAGGTTGCTGCCAAAGTTAACACCGAGAACTCTGACGAAGAAGATTCTGACGACGGTTTACAGGTAAACTAGTTTCAAGGGTTATAAAACGCGTACTTACAGATACTTAAACAGGATATTGTCGATGTAGATTTCGATTTTTATAACCCTGACGATATTGATTACCATGCTCTCAAGAAGCTTTTGACTCAATTATTTGCTTCTGATGCTGAAATGTTGGAATTGGGAGACTTTGCCGACATTTTGATCGAAGAAAACCAAGTCGGAACCACTGTCAAAGTTGACGACCAAAAATCCGATCCTTATGCTATTTTAAGTGTTATCAACCTCAACCAATACAAGGTAAATATATATATATATATATATACGTATATTCAATTTTATTAATTTATATAAATATGTATATTAGGATAAAACAGGTGTTAAACAATTATGCACGTATCTCTCAAACAAATGCCCTAAAAAGAATGAGACAATGAACAAGGCCGTTAAGAAGATTCTTTCACTTAGTACGGACAAACATGTCGGTTGGGTAGTATCTGAACGTTTTATCAATATGCCAGTTGAAATTATGGCTCCCATGTATACTATGCTTCAAGAAGAAATCAAGAAGGCTGTTATTGCAGTAAGGAATTAAGTTATTTGTACAATTGGTTGATGCTGATTTTTTTTTAACAACCAGGACGAACCTTACGCATTTGAATGGTATATGTTTATTTCAAAGACATACAAAGAGGTTACATCCACTGCTGATGAAGAGAATGAAGATCAACCTGAGCAAAAGAAATTAAAAACTGACATCAACAGCGAAACCTTTTATTTCCAATCTGAAGATGAGATCATTTCCAAATATGCAGAATATCAATTTGATTTTAAATTTACCAACAGCGAAAAGGAGCAGGCAGCAGACTCTAGACGTGCATTTTCTGATTTTGGTATCGCACCTTCACGTAAATTATTATTGGTACACAAATCAAAGTTTGATGATCTTGTTAATGAAATCACCAAGACATGTGCGTCAACACCCGCAGCCTAAAATGCATAAAATAGTTCAAGCCTTGTAAATAGAAACTAGAATAAAAAAAATTTATTATCTTATCATTGAGTCAAGTGGTTTTGACCAAATTTTAACTGAATGATCATATCCAGTACTTAATAGACCGACATTTGAATCAACTACAATAGACCGAATCATTGATTGGTGACCAGTTAAATTCTTGACAATACGCCCTGTCTTTGTTTCGACGATCAGAATCGAGTTATCATCGCCACCAGAGGCATAGAAATAAAGACCAGAGGGATGCCAAACATGTCTTCTGGTTGCAAATTTGTTATCTGTCGCATGTACATAGTAATTCTGCAACTGTCTTGTTTCTCCTGTCGCAAATAAAATAGTTCGCCCACTTTCATGATCAGTAGTACACAAAAGCTGGCTTCCATCAGATGAAACAGATATACAAATAGGCGAGAATGAAACCCAATCATCGCCTGTGGCATTCATATTCACTTTTGTTTGGCTCATATCAGATAAACGAATATAATGCAGGTAGTTATCATCACGAACTCCTATGACCAACACATCTTTGCTCGCAAAACAGATGGTTTCCACATTACCAATAAATGGTCCCAATTGCTTAACAAGCTTATATTTTGGTAAGCCCGAATCGTCGCTGGCGTAAATACAAACAGTGCGGTCATATGACGCAGTAGCAATAAACTTTCCATCCACAGGTGAGAATACACCTCGAACAACATATTTCTGATGGTCCTTTAAAATTTGATGAATTCCCGATTTCTCTAAATCCTCTCCGAAATCTGCTTCAAAAGACGTGTCAACTAGGACACTAGAACCGTCCATTGATGTAGTTAACATTAAATGAGATATGACAGGATGAAAGTCAATACTGAGGACTGGTGCTTGGTGGTGACGATAGCTTCTTTGTGATATTCCACCGCTAGATAACATTGTACTAATTTTTACAGTTTTATCGATTGAACTTGTAGCCAAAGCAAGTGTTTGAGGTTCAACAGCGATAGCGAGGATATTAGTATAATGTATATCTGGGTAATCAGCAACGAGAGTAGAAAAATAGTCATTATCCCCATCCATTAATTCATTAGGCCTTCAATTTATTATTAGACAGTATTCTTATATGTTATATTAATGCTCTGGTACCTTTGAATTTGTAAATGTGACATGTCGTTAGCAAGTTGATCGTCTGAAACTTGTGATGCTGGCAGTAAATCAAGATGACGTCTAGCTTCTCTTTTAAATGCTTCGGCAGATTCCATATAACCATTGTTCATTAGGAACTGAAGAACCGAGGCATGAACTTGGGGACTTGCACTTTGACTAGACATTTCGGTAAACGTTAAAAGACATAATTAACGCGAACAAATTTCACCTTAACTAATCCAATAAGACGGTTTTCATACTTTTAAGCTCAGACGATCTTAGTATTTACAATTGAATCAGAAAAATATAATAAATCTATATGTAGCAAGGTTTGCTCTGTCGATACCATTCCCTTTATTAGAATTATTACCATCATCAGGAAGCATAGAGCGAATTGACTTAGCTGCTGGGCCATTGTTACTGATGGAAATGCGTTTCAGAGTAATTCTTAAAAGACTAAAATAAGGACCAAATGCTTGTCTGTGACTCTTAATGATATTCCTGAAATGTAGCACTGCTACCAACTCTTTATTTCAGTACCTTTTGAGCCCCGGATTGAAGAAAGGAACAAATAAGTTCAAATTGAAACTACAGGTAAGATATTGACAGTTATGGTTACATGTTTTTCAGTGGATAGTTATCTAAAGGTGATATAGTCTCTATCACGGCATTTTGATGCGTCAGATTCCAGAAAGAGAATAGCCTTAAATTTTACCTGTTTCGTATTACATTTAGGACAAATTATCAAACCGGCCTATTAAGGATGCTGCAAAATACATCAGAAAAAAGAATCTGTTATTTTTGTAGGATCCTGTTCAAAAATTATATTGCTTAACAATCAACGTACAACGAAAATAGAAATAAAAGAAAAAAATGATTTCTGCCAGACTTGAACTGGCGACCGTCTGCGTGTTAAGCAGACGTGATAACCGACTACACCAAGAAACCGTTTGATATTATTATATAATTGTAATATATAAAATTTTGTAAAAATAACATAAATAGTGACGTCATAAATCACGTGATAGTCATGCCTTTCTATTATGATTGGTTAATCATTGATTTCCATTATCCAAATTTCGGGTTTTGTGATTTATTCAAGTGTGATGTAACCTAATAGTACAAGGACTTTGCCACAGAACACTTAACTGGGTAACGAATATTTTTCTATGAGACTATCAGGCAGTTAGTACAAATTTCTTTCAGTTTTTTCACCTTTTCCTTATTAGCCATTAAGAACATTTAAAGACATAGGCCCAGATGGTACATTTTTATTATGTCCATCTTTGTTGATTGGTCCCATTTTGTTCAAGGTAGGACAGGCGAGCAGATGGTAATTGGACAGTAGAAGCTTGCTGTTATTAACGACTCGTTTGTGCCTGTCAAAGAAGGCACAGTGTTTTCCTCTCTGCTTTTTTATTATTCTTCTTTATGTACTAGATGTGCTTGTAATTTATGCTAGTCTCGTCTTCTTCAAGCGCTTTCCTCCCCTAATGAGAGATGTTTCACGCTATGGACTGTTTAAAAGGACTGCATGAAATGTGATTTAACAAAGATTTAGCACTTAAAGTAAAGGAATAGGCGAAAGTAAGGCTATATAAACCGTTGTTCCATCCCATGGTAGATTTTAAAGTAATAAGTGACCATCAACCTTAAAATGATGACACATTGAAAGCTAAGGAAACCTTTCTAAAGACCAAAAATTAGTACTTAAACGAGAAGCGGGATGTAAAAGTATCAAGAACTCACATTTATTAAAAGAACGATCGAACCACATATTCTGAGTCTAGATAGAACATTTAATAGGGGGGGGGAGGGTTATTTCACTAAAAAGTATCTCCTTCTGCCCAACGCTAAGCCAAATATTGGATTGGTCGCAACCATTTTTATCAATATTATGAATGTCGAGATGCGTTGGTATGACCTACATTCACCGCAAAATGTAGGTATAATTTTTTTTACTAGCGCCGAATACGTTTATTATTGTTATTATTTTGTAATGAGCTAGAGAAAGAAGTGCTTAGAACAGCAGCTACTGTTGCAGTGATACCCACTGTAGTGTATGCAATTTGTTGAGTTGAACCTGTCATAAATTTAGTCAAGGCCTTTTTGAGATTATGTTCTACGGGACCCCTCAAGAAGCAATATAGTAAGACCCAATAGACAGCCCCTTTATAAGCAAAAGAAAAGTGAAATAATTTCCGCGTCCATCTCATCATCTTTTGTTCGGCCCTCACAAGCTGTAGTTTCAGTGGTGATGTAACATGTAAACTGTGTGGGTGATTGTTGGGTAACATGTGAGGAAAATGAGGGGCGGAAGATTTGATCAAGAGCATACTATCGTCCAAGATGAAATCATCATGTGCTTCTTCTGATATTAATTGATTTAATCTCTCAGTCAAGTCGTTTCCATCTAGTATAGGGTTGGTTGGATTCGATGTGGCTCGAAAGAAGGATGTCAGGAAGGTATCACCCATGTGAAATCCATTCAAGAAATACCTAGGTTCAGAAGGAGTCCTCGATGTGATTTGCTGTCTATTTTGATAGGCATTGATGGGAGTCAGTGATCCTGGTGTACCATAAACACTGGGACAGGCGGATGTATATGTGGATCTGATTGCATCAAAATTGCTTGATTGTCTTCTCGATAGGTATTGAGGAGCGTCAAAAAATATACCACTTTCAATGGATGAGACCGATGAGCTACGTGATGTACGTGTGGATAACATGATTGGTGATGAGGGTGATAGTGGGCTGTCAATGACAAATCTCTTTTCGGTTGCATATAAATCTAACATGGCGTCTGACTCTAAACTCCAATTATAATCTGAATTTCCACCTAGCGCTATCCATAACAAAGAGCATAATTAGGAAAATAGTAAATACACAAGAAAAAATAATGAAATTTTACCTCGTAAAAGATTGTCCTGTCCAATGATTTGCTTCATTTCTTCTGCGGTGGTGAAACTTACTCTTGCCTTTGCCTGTTCACTTAAGACTAATTTTACAACCTGCCAGATGCCTTGGTACATCCAACCGAAATTCATAACATAAACTGAGCCTACAAAGCCGGGGAATCGCGAGTTATTTATGTTGAGGAGCATTTGAATTAGATTGGAATCGATTGGTACGAACGGAGCCTTTGTGATATCAATAATGATGGCTATTTGAGAGACAAGAACGGGCTTATCGGTGACTTGATCGTTTTCATTTTTACGGGTTAAATCTCGAGTGATTTGTCTAGCCATTTCCATGACTAGACAAGCAAAAGGTTGCATATAATCGGCCAAAGTCTTTGTCTTGTCTTTAAATTTAGGAAAGTATCGCATTTGTATCACTGCAATTGGTCTGCCGATTAAATCTTCTTTATAGAAGAACGCAAAGGGTTCTTCAAAGAATTCAGGTGCAATGGATCGATACGTCATGCGTGCCACTCTATTTTCTATTCTCCATTGGATTGTGTCTATTAATCTTTCTATCGTCTTGTCTTGGTTGAATTCGGTGTCTTTTAAGAATCTAAATATAGAAACTATCTGCATGTCAGCTCTTTACAACTCTTTGTACAACTTTCTTTTTTGTAGAACAGACCTCTGTCATTGCAGAAATCCACAGCATCTTTGTAATCGTCTGCCTCAAGTTGCAGAAGCTCAATGTCTTTTTGAATTCTTTCTTGTACTTTTTGAATTGAAGGCTGATAATTTAAATACTCGTCATTGAATAAAATGCTTGTTTCTCTTGCAACTCTCAGCATTATGGAGGGGGAATTTCTTTTCAAAAAATAAAAAGGTAAAAAGAGAGGCCCCAGTTTAGGGCCTTCCCCATATTGCCCTATTTTGTCATTTTTGCAAGTCACATTTCATCATGGATAATTACTAGCTCTTTTTTTGTTTGGTACTGTACACCTTTCGTCATTGTCTTTTACTGTGGGACCAAACAATGAGTTTTTATTGACGAACGTGGGTTTCTGCAGGATAGGGATTAATAAGATTTATTAAATAACATCATTACACACCTGGCATGACTCGAACGTGATTATAGTGTGTCAAATGGTTCCTAAACAATTCATTTAGACTCCACACTAACATTATTAGAATATCAGTTTTAAGTTCGATAATTTCATTTTTCGTATTTCTTGTCAATAAAATGATTATCAAGAGGAAAACTTATCTCTGTAGTTTGTAATTTTAGGCCAAATGCGATTGAGTGTAGAACATGGGATGAAAAGTATAATAAAAGTCAGTAGCCAATAGAAATGCATGATGCATATAAATATATGCGCAGGGAGCTTTGTTAACTTATCCAAACATTATCGAGAAACTTGCCGTAGGTTATACTATAAGCATAATGTCTGAAAAATGGCAGAATAAAGCCTGGAAAAACGCTTTTTTAATTATCCCTTAAGAGACCAATGTTTAAGTCATAATTGCTGACAAGCATGAATCCCTAGGAGCTGATCGCTCGGTGGAGTGCTGCTATATGAATCGAGATTGCAAGAAGGAAAATAACAGGACTTAGCTTAACTTAATTAACAAAGTGGCTTGATTGAACAATAATAAGAAAGGGACGTATACATGCGCTGTTTGACCTTGTCAACTGGGAATTTATTTTTGACTTAAGAGCTGATATCTGATGCGTGGCTCCTCGTACAAGATATAGTGAACGCACTGAAATAAGCAACATTGTTCTCTTACAGTTTTCTCACTTTAAATTCAGACAATGTTAGTTTTTTTCCAGACGAATAAAAACTTACTTTCAAACATTGACTTACCTTTTTCAGACGAAATAAAATGAAAATTCAGACATAAATGAAATCAGTTTTCAGACAAGTTTAGAAGAGATGATTTGTTTTACCTGCATTTATCTTTAAGCTGTCACCGATGACGGTGCAGCAACCACATTGGAGGTGGCGTTTAGTCTTTTAAAGACAGTTGGTCGGCCTTGGCCATCTCAAATGGATTGAGATATAGCAAGCATATTTTTCGCAGCCATCACATCACGATTCCAAAAAATATCGCATCGTTTACGAATCAATATTGGTGGATGTGCGAGGATTTTTCGTCAGTACCGCACCTCATGTTTCTTAAATCATTACTAAAACAAGAATTGCATGTCTATAAAACTATTACTTTAGTCGAAGGTATTGATATACATTAATATACTAACCTTTGATGTTTTAAATCCGTTAATATCAGCAAGAAGTAACTCTCCAAGCTCCTCTCTTCTTTTCAATTGTCGATAAAGCTTGTCCATTACACCGGAGCGCAAACCCTTAAACTTTGTTTAGCTGTTGTTCTTAAGTCCATAGCCAAAGATGATTAAAGGCATTTTATTACGATCCCATTCTTCGAATTTCCTTTATGTTCTCTTTATGCAAGTTTCAGTATTAAAATACAATAATATCAGGGTTTGTTAGTAGTCTGAACTCAACGTGATAATACGGTAATACAGAAGAGCATGAAAAAGAGTGCACCTAGCTGCTGCTTTGATTTTTAAAAAATCTTTAACTCCTGTACCTACATCTTTTTTAAAAAAAATAAAAACACAACAATGATTACAAAAGACGAAACTTCCAGCACGCCAGTAAAAGGTCATTTTCTTCATCCAACTGCCAATGGTAGACAGGATGTTTTGGCTTTAAAGCAACAATTAGCCGATGCGTTGGGTGAAAATGGACCACTGTACTGGGATGCTTTACGAGATTTTGTCATGGGCAAACTCAATCGACAAGAATTTGACTTTTATGCCAATTTATACTTGAGCAGACAAAATGGTACACACAAAGAAGTTTTTTCTGCAGAATGGAAAATATTAAACACCTTTTTACCTGTAGCATATCTTCACAATGCGTTTATCTTAAGTACAGTACATAACGCACAAACGAATACACCACCTCCTTCCAAACATCGCCTTGTGGGCTGGGCAAAACGAAAGCGAGGCAAAGATGGATCATTGGCAGTGGATGGGGACAGTGATCAAGATCCCAGAAAGCGTAAACTCAAACTAGACGTCATGGCTTTGAATAAAGCTGATCGTGAAAGGTTGAAGGCACTTGTGAAGTCGGGTGATAAAAACAAATTGAGACCGTATGTGGATCGATTATTAGGCACACGTATCAGTCGACCTCCTACTTTACCATTTGCATTAGATCAACTACCACAAAGTATAAAAGGAAGAAGAAGTATAGAACAGTATAAGTGTATTTAACTTTATCATAATAGATTTTAGTCAAGAATATTCAAAGGGTTTAATGGCTCCCTTATGCATTGATTTAAAGGAACTACCGACACCCGAAACTTTACATGCGAGAATGACAAGTATTGCACTAGAGAATGGATTATTAGGAGGGATCGGAGAGGATGTGGTCAATGTCATGTTATTTGCAGCAGAAAATTATATCAAGTCCTCCATCACTAGCGCAATAAGTAAAAGAAGAGTAAATAAGTGTATTGGTGTGAAAATGGTGCGACCTGAGGAAGAAGAAGAGGAAGAGAAAGAAGAAAATGCGGAGGGATCATCCATCAATTTACGTGATCTTGCCTTTGCTTATCATATTACACCCTATGTATTAGTGGAAAATCCATTAAATGCAGAGAAATTGACCGCCTTGTTGAATGACAGTGAAGATGAAGTTGTGGTAGATAATTTGGGTGATAGCAGCTCAGAGGAAGATTACGAGCTGTGAATGTCATACTCTATTACAGTATTAGCACTTTAAATTCAGACAAGGAAAATTTATTTTCAGACAAACCTAAAAATGTTTTCAGATGAACAAAAATAAATTTCAAACAGCAGTAAAAAAAAAATTCAGACTGACGTAAATATATGTATATATTCAGATAGAATAAGAAAAATACTCAATCGATCTAAATATCTACCTTCGCTATGACAAAATTGAATATGAGAAAACCACTTATAATTATACGTTAACGGGATTTTTTCTGCTGTTTATTGTATTTTACGGTCATACACGAGTAAGAATCTCGAACCTGAGGGTTGAAAACAAAGATAGTCTGTTTTCTACAAGCTTTAAACATACTGTCACATTATAAATCTTATGAAGCATCAATGTTAGATCATGTTTTAATGCCCAATCTTTCCAAAAAACATGTTGCCTATTATTTACAAACACTTTGACCCAATTTTTGGTCAAAACAATTATAACTCTCTTATACAAGTATCCAAGGAAGATATTTATGGGACACTATAAATGTTCAATAGGAACATCTACTCCTTTCATTACAGTCAACGAAATTAGATTGCGCCAATAAAAAAAATTGCAGGACACAAACAAAGGTGATGTAGGTCAGCATCGCAATTTAAAAAAATTATCAGGTTTAAGCTTTGTGGCACGTTGTTTTGAACTTGATTGACAAAAAGTTGTCTTGAACTCTTTTTACTTCTTTTTCAATTAACTAATGCCACGTACACCTATTTACCCCGAGGTGGAGAAATTCATTATCCTCAAGAAACGAGCAAAGCTGGAAAAGGTCAAATCTGATAGTGCGAAGGAAAGCTCAACCACTCAAACCCCTAAGAGAACATGTAAGAGAAAAGAAACAATTTATACATTTCCAATGTATCACAAGCTAATTTTTGTATGTAAATAAAGCTACCAAGAGAAAAGACTCTCCTAATGTAATAGTAGCAAAGAAGAGTACAAAGAGAAGTCGCCAAGCTAGCACTTCAGCAGCAGCATTCTCCAGTAGTAAATGTAGCTCCTGCCAAGAGGAGGGTCATAATTCTGCCAGAAGTCGTCAATGCAAAAACTATAATCTAAATATATCAGAACTTTTACAAATCAAACTTGGACCAAACTATCAAAGATATACTCTGTCTGTTCCATTTGACACTTTCTGCTTTAATACTCAAAACAAAACCAGCTCTTTAAAAAAGATCAAAGATATATCAAGTTTTATCCGTGAAGTCTTATTCAAAGCCCAACTATTTGTTAACTTTTTTATTCTGCAACACCCAACCAAGTTGACAAATGACTTCTTTGAACAAAATTTTTGGTATACTATTTCAAGGGTCATTAGGGGTAGCTCAAATGAAGTAAGATCAATTCTACAGGCGTACAAAGACAAGAAAAAGGAACGACCTGCAGGTCAGAATTTAGATGTGGCCCAACTTATAAGCTCTTTTGCTGAACTATCCGCCACTATGAATGGTAACTTGTTTGTTCCAGAAAATGGACTAAAGAATTATGGACAATCTTTATCAACTGCATGCGAGACTGTCGCAACAACGTACAATAATTATTATATTGAAAACTTTGAAAATATTATATGTAACTACTTTATCTATGCATTAAAGACAAAATATGCGGTAAGTACGAGGTATATAAAAAAAAACGCCTCAATATATGCAGTTTCTCAATTTATTTTACTAAAATTAAATAAACTAGAATGCGAAAGTCGGCAGTATCAAAAAATTAGTGTATAATCATGTATATGATCAAGTATTTACACATCCCCAGCTATCTTCTATACCTGTTGATATTCTCGCCTTTTTTGATCCGGATGTGGGCAATAATCTCACAAGTTTCTTAGATCCTTTGATTTTAGAGGTGAAGAATCGCATTTCTACGCTTCCGCTATCTAAAGAAAGCTTGAACAATGAACCCTTCAAAATTTTACCGGTGTTGCGGTATATCCTTAAAAAATACGATGATATATACAACGCCCAAGCTACTCAAAATGAAAAAATCGATTCGATGAAGTCTCCACTCCCAAGACGTTTTAGTCTATTTCCAAATCCTTCATTACACTGGCGGTTCATAAAAATCGATTCCCAGAACCTTAGTGGGATTTTTCCAGATGCCAAGCAGAATAAACAACCTAATGAATCCTCTTTCGATCATCAACAAAGATGCTTCTATCAAATGTTTGACTTTAAGAGGCTGGGTATTCAAAAGTATGACTTACTATTACATATATTTATGAATCGAACTACCGACTAATATATAATATAGCTACGAAAATCTTCAAGCATTGCCTGAGCAAAAAGAAAGAATGTTTCTCAATGGACTATATACTGATGGCTACACTTGCAGAGTTCTTTTTGCTAGAAAAGTTCTTCCATCCCCACCGGAAGAGAAAATCCGTCTAGAGTTAGATGATCTTTCAAGCGAAGAGGTCAACAAGCACTTCCGTCCGTGTACTGTAGATCCAGGAAGACAGGACCCGTTTGTCTCTTATCACGGTGGTAGTGACATACGCCGCTTGTCCTCATCCGAGTATTACAATATGGGTGGAAATGTAACACGAATGAAAGAGCAACAGAAGCACAAACATAGACTGGGTATTGAAAAAATTGAAACAGACATTCCTTCACCTAAAACTGCGTCTGCGGAGCAATTTGTTTCGTATATAACTTATATGTCGCAGCATATGAATACTTTGTTTGATTTCTACGATTTTGAAACTGCTCAAGTTAAATGGTTGAACTACCTTAGTTCCCAAAAAGCCATTCAAGAAAGTGTTAATATTTTGATAAATGGGGGAAAAAAGTATAATAAAGACAAGAGAAAAAAAACAAGGAAGAACAGAAAAAGAAGAAAAAAAAATCGCAAACCTCGTACTAATCCTGTAGAACGAACACTAATCACTGCGCCAAAATCAAAAAGGTATGCACTTTTCTTTTGTCATCATAAATTCAGTAACCTCTAACTATTATATTTGTAACTTAGTTACAGCAAAAAAAATAAAGCATGTTTTGAAGTAGGAAACAACAGCAAGATGCCTCTGGTTGTCTTAGGTGACGGGCTAAAAAACAAAGATCATGTCAAGTTTAAAGGTCTGCGACATGGAATATCTAACAAGATATATAGTCAGTTAAAATTAAGAGAAAGGATTGGAGAACTATTGCTTGTAGATATCAATTAGTTTAAGACATCGAAGGTTAGTAAGAAAAGAACACACATAATTTACATATTGTACTTTCAGCTGAAATCGATTTTCCATAGATTTGCAACTGCTGTCTCCAACCCAATTTAGAAAATCTTAAAGTTAGCCAAGATGACCATACAAAAAAGATTCATCAAGTATTGAAGTGCATAACTTGCAATATTTATTGGAATCGAGATGTGATGGCAAGCAAAAACATGTTCACCATTGCCCATTCTATTTGGAATGGTAATGACCGCCCCACTGTCTTCAAACGACAAACCGCCACCTCCAATGTGGTTGCCTCAGCTCACTCCAGTGAGTCGACGGCTTAAAGATTTTACAGGTAAACCTTGTAGTAACTTATCCAAATTATCCGAAAACTAAATTTCATTTGTCTAATTTTTTAAAGTGTGAAAACTGTATTTAAGATAAAGCTTTGCTGGCTGGGCGGGGTAGAAAAAATTAATTTTTGGTGTAACGCTTGTGACGATTTTCTACATGAAAAAAAAACACATAAACCAGTCCCAAAGGCAACACCAAAAAAAAAAAAAAAAAAAGGTTATTTGACACATAAAAGTTTTTTTTTTAGAGATCTTCTTTAATCAAGTACTGGAACTTTTTTTTTAGAAAATGTCTGCACCTACTGCTGCCTCTGCTGTCCCAGCTGTTGATGCTGCCGCTGCTCCTGCTGCTGACGCTACCTTGACAAGCAAGGATTACTACTTCGATTCTTATGCCCATTTCGGTAAGTTGTTTGATTAGAAAAGAGAAAGCCTTTGATCTAACTATTGTCATTAGGTATTCACGAAGTAAGTTTATCTGTTTTATATGTGAGGGAAAGGTTGGTTTATTTATAGTTATGATTATTAGGAAATGTTGAAGGATGAAGTTCGTACTTTGTCTTACCGTGCTTCCATCTACAACAACAAGCATCTTTTCAAGGATAAGGTTGTTCTCGATGTTGGTTGTGGTACTGGTATCCTCTCCATGTTTGCCGCCAAGGCCGGTGCTAAGCACGTCTATGGTGTAAGTTGCTAAGAATAGAGTATATAGAAAAAAAGTACTGATTTAAATGTAGATTGATATGTCCAATATCATTCACCAAGCTCGTATTATTGTCAAGGACAATGGTTTGGCTGATAAGGTGACTCTTATCCAAGGAAAGATGGAAGAAGTTGTTTTACCTGTTGATAAGGTAGACATCATTATTTCTGAATGGATGGGCTACTTTTTGTTGTATGAGTCCATGCTTGATACTGTTCTTGTTGCTCGTGACAAGTACTTGGCACCCGGTGGTATGATTTTCCCTGACAAGGCCATTATGTGTATTGCTGCTATTGAAGATGGTGACTACAAGGATGAGAAGATTGGTTACTGGGATAACGTATATGGTTTTGACTACTCCTCCATCAAGAGCATTGCTATTAAGGAACCCTTGGTTGATATTGTTGAACCTCGTTGTGTGATGAGTGATACTTGTGCTTTCAAAGAAATTGATATTGCCACCGTTACTAAGGAAGACTTGAACTTTAAGGTTCCCTTCAAGATTACTGCTGAACGTGATGATTATGTTCATGCTTTCATCTCTTGGTTCGATATTGCCTTCACTCATTGTCACAAGCCTGTTGAGTTCTCCACAGGTCCCTTTTCCAAGTACACTCATTGGAAGCAAACTGTCTTCTATACACCTGAGGCCTTAACCTTGAAGAAGGGTGAGTCTATTGAAGGTGAATTAACTTGTTCTCCCAACAAGTCTAACCCTAGAGATCTCGACATCATTATCGATTACAAATTTGAGGGTGCTCACGGTACTGTTCACGAAGTCTGTGATTACAAGATGTCATAGATAATTTATTATTTTAATTTTTACTATTATTCTTTTGTTATATATATATACATTTTTTTCTTTTCCCTTTTTTTGTTACACCTAAACCCTGTAAACTGCATTCCTTTTTTTCCCTCCATTTTTTCATATAAAAATAAAGTCTTAACTTTTTTGTTTTTTTGTTTCTACAACTAAGCCAAGCCTTTGCTTTCCCCCTGCTACACACACTATTGCTCGCATCAGCTTAAAAAATAAGAAAGCTATCCCACGTGATACATTGCGTCATTTTAAAAAAACAATGCCATTATTTTTTTATATATATATGCTTTGGGGGGTAAAAAAAAGGGAAAAAATTAATAGTTGTAGTTATCGCGGGAGAAATTGGGATCTTGAATGAAAGCGGCAAGCACTTTACTACCAGTCTGCAATAAGGGGTGACCAGCCACACTAAAAAAATATAAGGATGTGAATATCAAAATTATGCAGTTTTTTTTTTTTTTTGGTGTCTTATTACATTTGTAAGAATCGCTCTAAACCTTCTCTACGCTGTTCGATAACCTCATCTGCAAATCTATTTGTAAAGACCTTTCCTGGTAAAGGGGGGATATTCACTCTTGTCGACTCACGTTCCAAAACATCTCTAAACCACTCGAAATCACTATATCTTCTACGAACTGCTGATTGTTTCAACTTGAAGGCCGGGATGTTTGTCTAAAAGAGTACGTAGCGTTTAATAAGCTATAAGTAACATGTCAAAAATACCCCCTATATACTCACTCTGCAGAGAATCTCATAATCTGTGTACATTTTACGTCCAAAACCTACACTTTTTATGATTAGCCTTCTTTTTTATTTTGCTCAGCTTTTTTTTTTTTTTTTTACCGTGTGTTTGAGGGTTTTTGACTTCAATCTCTAAAAAGTTCTCGGGAATGCCATAACGTTCTTCGATAGTTTGATCTCGGGTAGAAGCACCCGTCATGGTTTGAAAAGACTGAAATTTATGTTGACCTGTAGACATTGTTTGACAAAAAAGAATAAAATAGAACGACTTTTTTTTTTAAAATCTTTGTTTTATTAATACAACTGAGATTTAAAAAACTTGTTCATCGGTCTTTCTCTTTTGACCAGCTCTTGCTTTAGGACCCCAATTGGCAGTAGGGTTAACTTGATAACGTACCAAATGTTCTGCCTTGGATTGGGAAGTGGCATCGGGATGCCTTGTGAAATCAACCTCAATCGTGGGTTCTTTAGCCAAAATGGCTCGTGCAGGAGAATTCTCTGCAATATTGTTCATCACAACAGGATTCTTCTTTACCCAAGCACGCATGATATCCCACATCACATGTGAGGGTGCGTCTGTCTTGACCGATTGCTTACCGCAATGTGAGTTGGATACTTTGTAGCCTGCGTTCAAAATGGCCGAGAAAAGATCCACTACAGGAATACTGTTACAGTGAATCGTACCGCATAAACGGGCCAATGTCCAATAAAAGGGTGTATGAATTTCTTCCTTAATCACTGACAGCATACCCTTCATACGTTGTGCTGTGCCATAGTTTGCTTCGTTGTCCTTGACGTGTTGGAGCATCTTGGCTACAAACTCGTCGTTATGGATATTATCACCCCATGCAGGGCCACCAATCTATTCAGTAATTGGTTGGTTAGCTTTACTTAGTGACACACAATCCTAAACCAGAGTACGTTACGTGGTGAATATTGTTACAGTTGTCACATAATGTGTTGACAGAGGGACCTGTACCGGGTGTATGTCTTTCAGCACCATTGTCCTTGATGGACATTTTTCCGAGATGCTGCACAGAGAAAGCATGACATCCAGAACATTCATACACAATAGCCATCTTACTAGCTGATTTTTTGACCTGTTGTGGAGAGGTATAAACACGTACAAATACACGTAAATAGAAATCAATGCTACAAGAAACAAGAGGGACAATATGACGCTTATAACGACCAGCCGAAGTTTGTAACATTTGTAATACTAAACGAAGTGCCATTTCATGAGGGAACATACCCTTGAGAGGCATACCACCGTATTTACCAAAACAAGTTTCAGGATGCATGGAACCAGCAAGAATAGCAAGATCAGTACAGGTAACACATAATAACCCACCTTCGGACACAGCTTGCACAGCACCATCAACAAAAGGAGCTGCACTACCATAAGGATCTAAATCAACAACATCGTATTTCAAATCAGTACCCACAGTATCATACATGACACGCATGGCATCACCCAAATTGGGCTTGACTTTCTCTTCGGATAATCCATTGTATTTGACATTGCGTCTGATAGATTCAATGGCATCTGTTTCGATATCGTTGCAGACAACTTGCTTTAATTGAGGAATCTCTTTGGCGTAACGAACAGAACGAAGTCCACTGGCTGAAAGCGCTTCGAGAATCGTAAAGTTATCTGACGTGTTGTGTTTATCCAATGCATTCTGAATAGCTGTCTTTGACTTTTCGTCTATAAATTATATGTTAAAGGAAGGATGTAATAAAATCAACACTTATATTGTACCTTTAGCTTTCGAGAGCTTCTTCTCCATACGCTCGGCCTTCTCCTTGTTGAATATCTCGCTCCAAGTACGAATAGCAGCAATAGACATGTCACGATTGAACTGTTGGACAGGATTATAAAAGACTTCGTTTTTCTTAGGGAAAAGAATGGTAGCTGTTCCTTCTGTCACAGTATTATATTGTGTAATATCAATGTCTGGAGAAGCCATTTCGACGTCGGGGTTGAGGGTAGTCATGGTTCGTTTATTATTATTATTTATTAATGGTTTAAAACGAAACAACCTCTTCATTCAAAAGAAGAAAAAAAAAAAAAAAAGATTTTTTTTTTCTTTTTTGTATGTAAGACGTGACTTTGTTTTTAACGGTACAGAGAACAAGTCTTTTTGAAGGCTTCCAATACTTCAGGGCTTCGAGAAGCTAAAGGTGCTGTAGCTAAAGAAGTAGGGATATTCTCGGGTTGTTCGATCCATTTCTTGAAAGGAATATTATGGGTAGTAAGTACCTCTGCTAATTTCTCTAACGATCCCTCGTTCTTTGTCTATAGAGTGGTGTCAACTGGTGTCAAATATATGACTATATTTTATTTTACCTCTAATACTACTTTATGCATGTTGTCTAAATCATCCAAGTATGCTTTGGTATTTTCGTCCTCACGGGTCAAGTGCAAAATAGCAGTCGCTGCATGACACGCCTGAGTCATTACACTACATTTTTTATCAGTACCTCATAAATCACGTCAATCATATCATTTTACCTGCCAGTGGGCCACTGGAGCTTCTACAAAAAAAGACGTGGTGAGAATATGCTGTGTCGGGTTAGAGACGAATTACTTTGGCAAGATCCTTGCGGACAACAATAAACATGGTCAATGGTTCCATTGGAGTAAAAGGAAGGAAAAAAGAGAAAAGAGTACAAGAGTCACAAAAAATGTTAAAATTTTAAATTCTCCCTCTTTTTATCTTTTTTTTTTTTTTTCTTATACCATGGCTAATTATGAGGAAGGCATTTTACATGAAGGACAGTTATTACTCGAAACCCAAGAAAAGGTTTGGTGTCACTTTTAAAGAAAACGAGAGAAACAACGCGCGCGTAGTGTGTGTGTTTGTGTGTGTGTTGTCGTTGTCTTTTAGTAAACTAAAAAAAAGTTTGGCTAGATCATTGCTTGCACAAAAGAATTAAACGATGTAGGAATCAACGACATGATTGAGAAACTTCGACAAGTCGAAAAAAAAGTGTCGATTGTCTTGACCTTTTTTAAAGCCGCCATGTATACAAATATCAGTCAAGAAAAGGACAATCAAACAAATCGACCTGTTATATAGATAAAAAGGTGTGTTTATTTCTTTTCAACAGGAGCTGTCTCCTTCTTGTTCTTGGGGTTTTCAGCAGACTTGGCCCAGTTTTGAGCCTATCAGTTTAATAAATTCTTAGTATCGTATTTAATCTCAGTAGTCTTATATCTTTAGGCACTTACGGCTTGTTTGAAAGCCTATGATTGACAAAAAAAAAAAGAGAGAGATTTAGTAAGAAAAAAATTTTAGCATAAAAAATTGTCTTTAATAAAACTTACATCCTTGTGTGTGATACCGGGTGTAGTTTCCTTTACTCTTCCGAGCTCAGTCTACAAAGAGAAAGACGCATAAGCCTACGTGTTATCCTATATAAAATCTTCTTTACCTTCATAAACAAGTTGTAGGGAGTCATCTTCTTGGCTATCGTCCAAAGTGACACGCATTTTTTTGTTCAGCCTTCTTCCCCTCATTTAAATTGATTAAACACTTACCAGACTTCTTGATAACCTTATCTTTAGCCATTATGTTGAAAGTAAAAAAAAAAAATGTATATTCTTATAACAAAGAGAAGAAAGAAATGAGAGTTCTATAGTTTTCAGTTTTTAAATATGTGGCAGATGAGCGTAGCCAATGATAACTTTCATCTTTCTCAAAAAAAAAAAAAAAGTGACGTCAAATTTTGAGATGCTTTCGACTTATGAGCGGTTTTTAAAAGTAGAGGACGTCTTTTGCTTTTGTTGTAATCAAAGCCGGCCATTTCTTCGAGCTCAGTTTCATTCAAAGTATATTCCCGGCGGTTAAGTTTACGAATGTTAGAAAGTAGAGTGTCAAATTCTGTTGAAGAATCACTTGGGTTAGTGGAAGGAGTAAGAAGGCCTGAGCTATCAGGCGAGTTCTGGGGACTGTTTAAGAAAGTGGGGTCGAAAGAAACTATTTAATTTAAGGTTAGTAAAGATTTCAGTAGTATTTATGTTTACCTTCAAAGACAGAAAACAAAGACATATCACGCGTTTACAAATACATGTCTTTGCATGCGATAATATTAAAACGGGAGTCAAGGCAGCTCTAAGTGATCATCTGTAAATCGTCCACCACAACGTTGTAAGTAGTGTTAGGAGTCGAAAAAGAAGAAACAGCATACACACTTCTACCATCATTACCAGTCGATACACTATGAATCATAATTTCCAAAGCATCAGCACTGATGGCCTCTGCTTGCATCTCTCTTGTCAGTGCGATGTAGGAGAAATCAGTTAGACTTGCAGGAAAAAGGAAATTTTATAAATTCTGTTATTGGGCCCGATTAGGTTTTAAATCATGCCCAATATTGCAATGCAATAAATATCAAAGATTTATATCGTACTAAGTTAATTTGATATATTATTATTTTTCAAGTTATATACTCTCGACTTTTTCTTTTCTTATTCCTTTGTTCATCAAAAGAAAGAAAAAAGAGGGCGGAAGTATTGAAAAATCCAAAAATCCAAAATAGAAAATAAGACAGAGTATTAACCAGATTGCAAAAAGGAACTAAATTTTATTGAACATAAAAATAATGATTTCTTTTATACATAATGAACACAACTAAAACTACAAGCGGGACCCTGCAACCGTGGGTAGATTATATCCAAATATTGTCCAAGCTGTCAATAAACCCACAAGGAGTAAGGAGAATATAATAAGCAACCCGTACTTGAATAGGCATTTGGTGTTACGTGAACTCTGAAATTACCAGCTGACATATGATATATATGACAGCAGTGAAAATACTTCAATCCTCGTAGCACAAGCATGTTACCTTAGCTAAGGTGTATTTACAGCTCGCATACAACAAGTATCGTAAAAATGAAAAAGTGTAAATGATACTTAATTTATTTTATTTAATTTTGTAGACAAAAGATCTATTCAACCGTCCAAACGTGGCTGTTTACTTTTGAGCTGATTGTGCTGACCTTTGATTATCTTTTCCTTTTGTACTGCCCAATTTTTTCCTCGTGAAAGGTTTTTACTGATGTCGAGGTGAGTACCAATACAACATTTATCTATCCAAGGAAGAAGGCAGTCTAGAATTTGGTTTCCATTACAAAGTGTTCTGTACTGCTACAGGTATAATAAGTCTATATACGTTCTATGCAGTCTATTCGCAAAAATTCAGTCTTGCAGTTACTTTAATTGTTTTATAGCATTATATCATGATGGTTTGCTCATCGAAACTGTTCCCCCAGTGTCCAATGGGTGTTATCTCTGATTAATTGGTACGTGATATAACTTTTTCGGGTCTCTTAGGGACAGCCAAATTTTCTTAGGGACAGCCATTTTTCTTAGGGACAGCCAGGGTGCGCGTAGTCATAATGTTGGGATTATGATACTTTAATAGACATCAAGAGGTCAATATAACTTAACAACTTGAAATATATACACATTTATTAAAACCAACATAGTGTAAACCAGTAGATATGCTTTACAGCTTACTTTCAGCTTCTCGTTTGGACTTTACCTTAATATTGCTGCGTAAGATTAAGATCAAACGAGCTCAAAGGCGAAAAAGTGATGATAGAATTGTAAAAATTAGTATAATTCGTTTAATATACATTTATTCGTAATTGTTACATTGTTTTTGATTGTATATCCTTGTTCTCAGGTCTACAGAACATCCAAATCACAAATTTTACGTTGCGACTACGTGCACTTTGGCTGTCCCTAAGGAAATTTTGGCTGTCCCTAAGAAAAGCGTAACTTTTTCTCTGTTGTATCATTATATATTCATACTAACGCTAAATTTGTATTGATGCTAGCTAAAGACGATACAAATGACAAGAAACTTAGAAATATTTCTATAGCTGCGGTTTCAACACTGTTTGGCCCCATCTCTTTACCAAAGTGAGGTCATTCCTCATGAAAGAGCCAAAGGAAAACTCTGACGTCATTCTTTTTTTATTCGGGTATTTAAGGAGATGCGACGTTTTTTTTTTTTTCTCATATATATATTTCATGTGATTTCCCCAAACTTTCTTTTATTTCTTTGAAGACTCTCATCATGGAGGAACTTGACTTGCGAGCTGTTCGTTTTATAGATACTATCAATGACAATTTAGTGTGTTGTATCTGTCAAAACCCTTTTGTCGAACCTGTTATCTCTAACTGCGGGTATAAACTCGATTCAAAAATAAAAATTGGCTTTTAAATTATTAATAATACATACATATAAAAAAAAGGCATACATTCTGTAGGTATTGTATACAACTGGTTATAGAGGCAACACCAGTATGTCCCATTGATAGAGCCAGTTTAACTTTGGACGAATTACAACCTGCTGCCAGAATCATTTCCAACATGGTAAATGAACTACTTGTTTACTGCCCTAACATGGACGAAGGTTGTACTCATACCGGCCAGCGTCAATTCATAAGGTCGCATTTAAAGAACCAGTGTGAATACACCTTGGCTCCTTGTCAATTGGAGGATTGTAAAGAATTCATGTTGAAAAAGGATTTGGGTTCCCATGCCGAGACTTGCAAATTTAGAAAAGTCGAATGCAATATGTGTAAAGACAAAATGTACTCGTATGAATTGGAGGTACTTTCTTTATTCTAACTTGTTAAGGAACTACTAACACATACACACAAAGGATCACTACAACTTGTGTCCCTCAGAGATTATTCAATGTACTCATTGTGAATCCTCACACTCAAGGTCAGATCATGTTTCGCATATCACTGAATGCCCTCAATTGGATATTCCTTGTCCCCACGCTGAGTTTGGTTGTCTGTGGAACAACAAGAGACAACATTTGGAAAAACATATTGCCTCTTGTCCCTATGAAGCAGTCAAACATTATTTGTACAAACAAAAAGAAAATGAAAATACTCTGAAGGAAGACATGCAAGAACTTTGGAAAGAAAATGAGGCATTAAAGCAACGTCAACTTAGTTCACAAGTACTGATTAGCTCTATCATATATCGCTTGGACAGGCTTACTCCAGGACATGACTCATACGACCCAAGTATGTCAGAGACACGAAGAGATGAAGCCATACGGTCCCAAACTGACCGGTTGGCGAATGAGGTGGATAATTTAGCGACTAAAATAATAGACTTGGAGTTGCAACAGAAAACAGCTTTATTGAAAGAAACCTTTGCATTACAGGAAGAATTACAAAAATTGAGGTCTTCCTGCTTTAATTCTAGAATGCAAGTGCATTATCTCACCATGAAACTCGAGAATACGTTAGATTCTACCGTGGTGGTTTCAAATAATCCTGTGTCGGCTTCCAATAATAATAGTTCATCCTCCGCTGCAGATAAATTGCGTATTTGGCTTGGTAAATAACAAACGCCCTTCTTTTTTCTTGCTCCTCATTCTTTTTTGTTAGATTCCAAAAAACAAGAAACAAAATTATAATCCTCATCTCCCACACTTTACATCGTCCGCTGTAACATTGTCATATATATTCCCGCTCACACTATTTTCTCTTATAGAGACCTTAATAACTACCTACAACTACTTTTTTTTTTTTTTTCCTTTATCTATCTCTACGCGTTCTTCTCAGTGATCCAAACCTTAATGTAACAGCCAATAAAAAGAGGAACCGAATGCCGCTTTTAAATCTCCGCCGTCGGGTTGCCCAAAAAAGGTAATTGGAGTAGCTGGGCGTCGATCCCAGTGCCTCTCACATGCTAAGCGAGCGCTCTACCATTTGAGCTACAACCCCAAATCACGTGATATTGACTCTTTTTACTTGTTCAAATCCTAATAGTAAAAAAATTTGGCAGCGAAATTGTTACAAAAACGGTGTTCTGAGAAAAGCACATATTTTTTCGTTTTTATGAGAACTGTTTTGGCTTATTAGGAAAAAAGTAATTTTCAATTACCATTTTTAGACTTTTTTATATATATTTTTTAATTTTAAACATTATAGGTATACGCGGGTAAAGAAGTGCAACATATTTACTGCAAAAACAAATTAATTATCTTTTAAATTGATGGATATATCTTTATTTCAAGTTTATTCAAAAAAATAATTTATTTCAAAAAAATTGTAGTGTATGTAGCTAGAAATTGAGGTTATTTTGTGTATTTGGCAGAGCATGACATTTCAAGCTCAGAAGATATATTCTTTTTTTTAAAAAAAAAAATGAGCTATTTTCCTTCATTACATCTACGGTTATTATTTTCGCAAATTTTGGAGTTATCTCTATCCCAGGTATTTAATGTAGAAGTGGTCCAGTCTAACTCACCCTGTAGAGAATAAGAAATGTAAATATCACGTCTGTTCGTACATATTCTAAATGTTCTGTGTTGACATGTGGTGGTTGTGTACCAAGGTTGACCTGCTGTGACATGAGCCTTCTTTTGATAGGTACCTAAAAAATCTACGCAAGAATCCAGTGAGCTTTCCAGCTGACTCCACTTTTGATTATGGTTGTAGGCATTTCTTGCTGCGTTTCTCAAGCAGTCGCCTGGATTGCTTTGACCATTGCGTTTGTCCAACATGAGATTGTACAGAACATGCCCGTCCTCCGTACCGATAGTAACTAACCATACAGAACCACCGTCGCTGTAAGAACTTGCGGTTAATAGTTGGTCGTATTCATTCTTTAGGAAGGTACTTGAAAACCAGTTGTAAAGAGTTTGACCATTTTCAACTACAGTAATGATATCAGATAATATGTTGCCTCTCACCAAAAAAATCGCTTGAAAAAGAACGAGACTCCACAACAGAAAATGCATCTGTTTTACTGTATATGTTTATATAGTTGTAAATAAATGATCTTTATATTTTATACTTTTTTGTCAAGGGAATTTCATCTAGATGATTCTAAATCAATAAAATAAAAAAAAAAAAAAAAAAAAAAACTGCATTACATTAATTTGCATCATAATAAAAGTTTGGCGTAATCTATGCATAGTCTTCATCTAAAAAATATTACAACCATAAATATTAAAATTAATTTATAAATATCTCTTGTGAATGTTTATTTTTCGAAAAAAGTAGAGGCTTGCGACAAACTAAAAGATAAAATTTACATCTTTGTGTTTCTTTCTTCCTTTGTGGGATTATCTTTTATTCATTCTTTAGGAGGGACAAAAGACGTTGAATCAATCAAAAATCTATTTTATTCGTGAAAATTAAAAGAAAGAAGGAAACTAAAAATCGACCTCTAAGTCTGCAAAAATTACTTATATTATCCCACTATTTACGAATACTGTTATCATGAGATAACGAGCTTTTCTGTCGAAACTTTTATAATTGTCTGTTCATATTGATTGGAGATCAATGCTAAAATCTTCTTGTCCTTGATGCAATCATTAAACAGGGAACAGCATCCTCAACTTTTTTTATGAACAAAATAAACTTAATAAAATTATCCTTAATGGCAATTTTACTAAAAATGGTTGCTGCATTTCCAATTTACCACTGGTACTGAATTCTCGAAAATCAGTTTTTGGATTTTTTTAAAAAAATTGAGTATGCTTTTAATTTGAGACTAAAAAATAAAGTAGCCTGCTACAGTTTGATTCATATGCAAAAACAACATTTTTAACACTAATATAATTAAAAATTATCTATATAGGATTGATTCGATCAAGAATAGTATACCTGTACATATTGCCGTGGAGGAGGATGAACCTGTCTCAATTTTGTATTGGCTATTTTTTTTTTTTTTACTCTTTATCACTGAAGTTGAAATTTGCTATAATCTAAACACTCCTAAATGTCATGGATGAAGTGTCTCACATTATGGAAACATTAATAGTACGTCCTATGCTGGTAAATACAAAGTTTGCTGATATTACTGAGCAAATGGCATAAGTGATTGTTTTGCCCAATCAAATTGCTTTCACGTGAATATCACGTGATTTAGGCAAAATTTAAAATATTTTAAATACATAATAATTTACAAATCAATTTAATATATGAGGGGCTATGGCCCAATGGATAAGGCGTCTGACTACGAATCAGGAGATTCCAGGTTCGACCCCTGGTAGCCTCATATACATTTTTAACATTTTGTGTGTTTGTAGTGCGCGTAGTTTCTGTTTTATCACGTTTGTTAATTCAAAAAGAACCATTTTAATGAACAACAATTAAAAAAAAATTTCTGTTGTCAATTTAAATTATGCATTATTGAAGAAAAATTTGATTATTATACTTAATTTTGGTATAAAAGTGTGCCGTTTTGTTTTATCAACACTTCGTTTTACTCTTTTTTTGATAAAAGTCAAAATGGGTTCCTGCTGTTCTCGATCTGGAAGTTCTTCCTCAATCTATGAAATGTTCCCCGTACCACGTCTTGGATAATGTTCTGGGTAGATTTTTTTTTCTCTGTGATATTAAGTCTTCCAATTGGGAAGTGTATATATTGAATTTTTATTAATAAATTGGTTCTTTCCTTTTATCTAAATTAAGCCTTTGTTCGCGCACTTGTATTATACAATAAAAACAACAAGAATAAGCAAAGAGGGAACATTGTTCTGTGATACATATGATCATGTCTCTTTTTTTTTTGAATCCAACTCAAAAAAAAAAAAAAAAAAAAAAAAAAAAAAAAAAAAAAAAAAAAAAGAAAGAGGCTGCTGACAGCATAGTTACAGAACACTCAAGCATTATCAAACTTTGTGTAGGAACCAAATGTACTCTGATAATGAAAGCGCCAATGCTACTTAGCCGAGTCGCTTTTAAAGAATATTTCTTTATGGATGATAGAGACTTTTTTATTAAGAGCATAGGAATTTTTGTTTATATTTGTTGTTGATTTTAGCGTGCATGTAAATGATTCAACTCTCAAACAAGTTACTTCCAACTTTTAAAAAAAAACCCTTTCAGACGAAGCCTTTACCGTAACTGCGCGAAGTACAAGAGAGGATTTCTAAAAACGTCAATTTAAAAGTGGTTGTGTTTTCGAAAAATGTAGTTAACCCTTACATCAGACAGCTACTTTGCAAAATAAAAACATTCACATTAATTACCACATACCATTGTAAATATATGCATACGATAGGGTTTTAAATTAAATGACCTTTCTGTCTCATTGACAATCGTTACATCTATTTCGCTTTAAGCCACTGATTACGGAATCCTTTATAATGTACATATATTTTAGTTTCTATAATAACAATAACACGTATTTAATACATATAAGCAAGCACATTTGAACTACTTAATGTTCATCTTCGACAACGAATACACAGTACCAATCTACCTCTTCGATCTACAGGTGAAGTAAGTATTATTTTATAATTGGCTGCTTTAGTAGGATCTCTCAATATTACTTTTAGTACGAACAAAAGACTTAAATATTAAGGGTAGTAAAGCTAGTTAAGCATCAACTTACTTTGCTATTTAGAAGAACAGAACTAAATTTGTGGGGTATCTCAATGCTTATAAACATTTACTACATGTATTATGTGAGCCCAAGGGATTATCTAATCATTATTTTCGGTGGGACAAAATGTTAAATATGATAATGGGAAAATGATCGAGTACAATGAACTTTAATTTATAGTTCATATTACCGTATATCAATATCTTACAATGATTTGTTTAAACATAATCGTTCGATGAATCTGTTCAATCTGCAAAATGATAAGAAATCACATTTAGCAACATCATAATACTGATGTAAAGCTCCAATTAACAAACGACCGAAACGAATAAATTAATTCAAATGCAACGCGTGTATATATCGTATTAAGCAGCAAGCGTAGACAAAGATGAAATCTGTCTTTAAGAAAAAGTAGTAGAATGCATGTCGATATTTGAATTTTTTTATGCTACACTTTAAATTGTTTTTAGCATTTTCCAGAACAAAAAATAAATAAACTCAGATACAGTTTTTAGTTTGTGTCATCTAAATATTTAATGGTACTTTAGCCAAATTAGTTTATCTGGACATGACATATTACTTGAGAAGTACGTTTAAAGTTGTCTCAATAAAACCATGCGAATGTTTTTGGATGTAATGATCTGTCTTAAAGTAAAATCTGACACGTCTAATTAATTGGGATACAGTCTCAAGTTGAAATCTATAGCGCATCCAATTGTGACCAGGGCTCCCCTTGAATTAGATTTTTTTTATAAAAAACTCGAGTTAAAGAGCTGCCACTTACACTTTATATTAAAACTAGGATTCATTATAGTTCCAAGAACTGATAAAAGTTTAGTAAGAATTCAGGGCATAAAACGGAAGGAACCATAATATTCCGACGTTGATATTTTGGATAGTGCCTTAAAAAAGAATCAGCCAATGAAATTAACTCATTTCACGTCACCCCAGGTTCTTCCGATAAATCCAATTTTTTTTGAGTCAAAAAAAAAAAAAAAAATAAAAGAAAAAAAAATATTCACCTGATTTTTTCATTAGCAGACCATTTCCCCTTTTCCTTCTTTTTTCCTTACAATAACAAAATGTACGGTGTTAAGGGAACTTCAACACTTCTTCATTCTGTCACAAGACAGGGTGTATTGATAAAGCAACTGACAGCACCAAAGTCTACTGCTTTTCTTGCCAATTTACCTGCACGTCAAGTATCAGCCGGTAAACTCTCTTACTCAACTAGTCGCTCAACTCAATTCAGTCAAAAATCTATCAATCAACAGCAAGAACAAACCGATTCCAACTCAAACATTTCAGGTGCAACACTTGCTCATTTCCAACCACAAAATGGCTGGACAACTGTCGGATCTCATGGGTTAAGAAAGACTCCCGAATTCAAAAGTATTGAAGGCATTACCTCTGAACCAGGACAGGTCGATAGTATTATTCGTGAAGCTGCCAATAAGAGAGACTTCAAGGCTGTCATAAATGCATTTAACAAAGGTAAAACAGCAGCTGGTAATGTTGCTCCTCCATTATCCACCCAAACCTATGAATCTGTCATCGCAGCCTATGGAAAGTTACGCAAGTATAATCAACCTATCACTCCTTTATTGGAAGTTTATAAAGACATGATTGCGTCTGGTGTTCGCCCTTCTTCACAAACATATGCTCTTCTTATCCGTACTCTTTGTAACAGAGATTCCGAAGTCCAGAAAACTGTTAGTATGCTTAAGCGTCGTATTGCTCGCTCTGGCGCAGCTGTTGACAACTTGGGTGATTTGGAAAATGAAAATAACATGGAGCAAGCTTTAGCTTTGTTTAATAAGGCTGTTACAGAACATTCCACTCAAGATTTTGACATTGACCTTTATAACAGATTATTGCGTGGATTGTCCTTCAAGGGAAATACAGCAGATGGCTTATTTATCTATGAACATCTCGAAGGTGCCCGTAACGCTAAGCCTAATGGAATTACATTTGCAACTCTCATGTCTCTTTTTGGTACAGCTGGTGATCTCAGGGCTGTGCGTGAATGCTTTAAAGAATATAAGTCAATCAAAAACTTCCTTCCTCATCATGATCCCGCCTTTGTATATAATGCATTCGTATACGCTCATGTGGATGCTGGCGACATTAAGGGTGCGTTAGATGTGATCGAGAATGTGATGGTAAAGGATAAGGTTGATATTTCTATCTTGCCTTACAACAAAATTGTGCGTAGAGTTTGTATCGACGGAAATATGGAGACCGCCGAATCGATCCTATCTAAGCTCGAATCCGATGTCTCTTTACCCAATCCTGATGCGAACACTTATGGTGTAATGTTGTCGGCTCATTGTCGTGCCCAAGACCTTGACAAGGCTAACAAGGTTTACCAAAATTTATTAAACCACGATTTTTCTAAGCAATATGGACATTTAGCCGATTATGCCTACGCGTGTACTGGAAACAATATGCCTGATCAAGCATTTAAAGTAGCCAAGGATATGACAGCTCGTGGATTAGAATTGGATGCCAACTTGGCCCAAAAGATTGTGACGTCGTACATGGATAATGGTAGAATGGATGATGCCGTCTCCGCCCTTAAATCCGTTGTTGAACTTCATTCCAAAAACAACTTTTTGGATGCAAAATCACCTGTGGCTGATTTAGCATTTGATGTGATTCTTAAATGTAAGAATCTCAGTTCAGCGTTATCAATTCTTCGTTTGATGAACAATTATTCCATTCACCCTACACCTCTTGTATCCGATGCTTTACTGAACATGTACGAAGAGGCCAAGTCAAACACCGATCAATGGAAAAAGGTGTCAAGTGAAATCAACGATCGTACCTTCTTTACCTTGTATGATGCTGCTTTCCGCAAAGATAGTGATCCTGAACAATTCTGCAAGCTCGCTTTCGAGCTTCTCAATGATATGCGCAGTATGAACATATCTCCCTCTGCCAGTCTCTATGTCCGTGTGTTAACTCGTATGAAGAGATGTAAGACTACTGATTATGAAACTCGTTGGAAAGAAGCATTAGCTCCATACATGAATGCTATCCAAGATCAAATCAAGGCCGACAACAAAGCCGAGACAAAAGCCGAAAAAGTTGCTACTGAAGCTATTAAGGATGGAGAAACAGTTGCTTCTCGTCCCGCTCCTGCTAATATTACTACAGAGTCCGATCTGCTCTCTGGTACCGCTGTAGAGCTTTGTGTGGATGGTAAATTTGATGAAGCTCTCGAAGTTCTTACAAATAAGATTATCAAGCAAGGCAAGGTCCCCACTCCTGAAGCTGTTCGTGATATGATTCAACATTCTACCAAGATCTCTCGTTTGGATATGGCTCAAGACATCTACAAGACTGTTATTGACTCTTTCAGTGCCTTAGAAGGAAGCCGTAAGCACCGCGGTTACTCAGTTGTTTATAACGCCATGTTAGTTGCCCATGCTCGTAACGGTGATCTTGAGTCTGCAAAGGTATTTTATGACAAACTTCGTGAACGCAATTTATATCCCGATGGTGATGCTTATGGTTCTCTCTTGGCTTGTAACTCCAACTCTACCACTGATGAATCTACTGATGCCCTTGCTATTTATGAAGAAGTTAAGAAACACAATGTTCGTCCTACTGTTTATCTTTACAATGTCATCATTTCTAAATTGGCCAAATGCCGTAAGATCGAACCTGTTTTACATCTTTTTGATGAAATGAAGCAAGCCGGTATTACCCCCAACTCCATTACCTATGCTTCTGTTATTTCCGCCTGTATCCGCTGTAGTTCCGAGAGTCGCGCCGCTCGTTATTTCCAAGAAATGATTTCAGCACCCAGATATCAGCCTCGAATTGGTGCTTACAACAGTATGATTCAATTCTATGTTCAAGAAAGACCTAATCGTGAGAAGGCAATCGAGTATTACAATCTTTCCAAGAAATATAACTTGAAGCCATCTCAGCATACATACAAGTTACTTATGGAAGCATATGCTAATATTCCCGCCTATGACATGTTGACTGCCCATAAGTTATTAACCGAAATGAGCAAGCGTCATGGTCTTCGCCCTACTGCTAGTCATTATGCTACTTTAATTCGCTCTTATGGTTGTCTTCACCGCGATGTACAATCTGCATTAGCTGTTTACAAGGAAATGAAGAAGTCCGGAATCAAGGCCGATGAAACTGTTTATCAAGCCATGTTGAATACCTATATTGATAACAATGATATTAAAAATGCTGAAGGGCTCTATCAAGACATGATTAAGGAAGGAGTTAAATCTTCTCCTTACATCGAAAATTTGTTTATTGCTGGTTATGGTAATCAAGGACAATTGGATAAAGCCGAAAGTGTATTCAAAAAGATGAGCGACGATAATTTAGTCAGAGAACCAAGCACTTACGAAGCAATGGCCAAAGCTTATATTGAGAATGATCAAAAGGAAAACGCCGGAAAAATTGTAGAACAAATGCGTGCCCGCGACTTCCCACCAAAGGTCGTCGATGGTGTCGTTCATATGATTAACTCTACAAAATAGATTTTATTCTATACTTCTCTTGACATATAACCCCATCCTCCCTTCTTCATTCTTATTAATTACTATTATTATTTGTACATTCCTGTTGTAAAATTATTAAACTCTTTTATCATTTATTTTGCTTTTTTGTTTTTTATTTGTTATTTTTTTTTAGGTACTTTCAAATAAATAAGCATCCAATCTTAAACATCAATCATACTATCGCGGATGCACTAACATCATCAGTGCTGTGTGTATGAAATAGATCGATCAAGGTTTTAATATCCAAATTTGGTCAAATTGTCAATATTCAAAACTTTTTTTTTTTAACGATTTTCTTGAAGTAAATTTATGAAGTAAAACATTTTTTTTTTTTTTTACTTTCGACCTGAATGTGTCACAATAATTGTCATTTTTACGGAACTAACTTACAATGTAAACGTCAACGAATTTCTAATATTCGGATTATAATTTAGGTCTTGTTATATACTTTATCAGCCGTATAATTTATATCAATATATAAGTAAATGAACCATTTATATTAATAGCTGTTCTATTCTCTCTCTGGGTAGCTAATCCATTGAGAGAACTATAAATATCAAGTTTCTCTTTCTTATAATTCTTGATTTGATCTGAGAAGATTCTCTTCTCGATCGGTGACATCGTAACTCAGTGGTATAGTATTCTGTATCCAACTGTCATTCGTATATCGTATTTAGGCCAATCACGCAATCTTTAGTATAGAAGTATATACTCGTAGTAGGAGAAGTTGTATAGCAGTATTCAAGCGTATGCTGGTATGCAACATCAAAGGTTGTTTTAATTTCTTAGTTTATTTATTTAAACGATTTGCTTAATTATTCTTAAGTGAATCATACCCAAATACGACATTCTCAAAAGGAAGCGGTCTTCTTTTAGTGGAAGTTTTCTTTCCTTTGTTCCTTCCCTGCTCCTCATTCACCTGTCGTCTTGCTCTTGCTACGGGTAGTTTTCTCTTCAGATCTCTCCCTTTTTGCTTGACCTCACGCTTTAAATACTTCTTTCCACCTGTAATAAAGACGTTAGCCATTTCCGCATCAGCTTTTTGTCTTCCAATATAGTTTAAATGCCGGAAAGAGGTGAACCGATCGTCATAAAAAGCAAGAATAATGAAAAGATTATCAAGAACTGAGCGAACATAAAGACTATATGTCACTGGATTTGCTGTCTTGGAACTGGTCATACTTTGTTTTGCTTCAAGAAAGCGGGCATCACTGGTTTTTCAACTCCAATATCTGATTATTCGATTATAAAAACCCTGCGCGAACATAATATTCAGCCGTTGAATACTTTCTTATTTGATGTGGAATATCACCATGACCATCAGAAGAAGTAAAGATATTTGTCATCCCAGGCTCAACACCCCATAGATGGAAGTTATTCTCGAGTTCTTCAGGGGTGAAATCCGATAGCTCAAAATCTGGAAGACCAGCCGTTGGAGAAATTGATCGAGCTATGACGAAGTCGATTCCGTAACCGTCTATGGGGACCATGTTCATGAACATAGGTCTTTCATGATTAAAAAAAAAGTTGGTACAACTTATAAAAAGATAAAGCCATTTATTCACTTACTAATTAAGATCAACCCTAATAGAATCGAAATCAAATATTTGACTAAAAGCATGAGCTGTTCTTTCTGGTGTATCACAAGACTGTCTCACCATAGTATCATCTACTCTAATGTACATACGGAACATGTAAGAATCACCGACACAACAAATACGAATCACCGACTTAACAAACCTGAACATATAATATATATACAAGAGTAAATTAAGCATTTAATAAAGGATTATCTTATATTTGATTGAAATTATTGTCTCTTAGACATCGGATATCACACTTTCGTTTCTGTCGAGTGAATTGTCTTCATCAAATAGTCTTGTCGCACTTCCAGTTTCCCTCTGGACCTTGAGTAACAGCATTTTCAGATGTGCTGTATCTATTTCGACGTAGACTCGGTATTCATGCTATTAAAAGCAGCTTCTTGATTATTGCTGTAATTTTATAAGGAGAGTAGGATGGTATACGTTTGAGTTATAAAAAGATTTCAGGATTCCCAGACATATAAGACATGGTCGCTGGTGCATTGTTAACCCTGCATGCTTCAATAATAGAAGTAGCGTTACGTTGGGTTTCTAAAGTATTGGAAACAGCCTTGGGCCAAGTTAAACCTGTGCTTGCATTGACAAAATGTTGGAAGATATAGTGATTAAGATTGTTTCTCTGTATGGCTGTTAAGGTCTTTTGTTTTTTTTTAAAAAAAAAGAGGAAACGAGAGTTAATAATTTGGTATCAGCTTATATGTACAAGTTCAACTTACAAAAACCTCCTTGATACGTGTTTGTACATAATTACCAAGCATCTCTAGTACGTCTCAGTGACGTAGTTTACGAAGCATGCTTCTGAACTGTTTGCCATAGCAGCAAGTGTATTGGCGTTAATGCTATCTTCAACATAACAACCAGGAAATGCTATGTTAAACCGGAGGATAACCGTGTTCAAATGAGCTCTAGGTAGGTTGGTATTTGATATATCCTTTCCTATAATCTTCTGGATGCAGGCATAGAAAAAGCCCGAGTAAACAAAATTGGGAGCAGGGCTATCCCTTCCAACAGACAAAGGTGTACATAGTAGGATGCAAACAACTGAGACTTGCTGGCAATAAGAAGGTATATATTTACTGTCTCTCGAACAAGCCTCAAAAAACACCTTTCGCAGGTTGAGCTATCAATAGAGAAGCATCCAGACCCGTTTTTATCATAAACCGCTGAAAATTCTTTCCTAATTCTTGTTCAATAAAGTCTATTTTGTTGGGAATATACCCAGGGCATTTCTTTGATGCTCGACTTGCGTGAGGTTCATTTGCATTATAGCAGTACTGGCAGACACAATAGGGACATGGTTTGACAGGCACCGGGTTACTTGTCTTCTTTTGTCTATTCTTCTTTCCGGAAGCACGGGCCGCTTTATCTGCGGCTTGACTTGCTAAGGCCAAATGTTTATCTAAAACATTTCTAATAGTAGCCGTATTTGAGCGACCTGTACATTTAGACATAGGCGCCATACCAGTAGGATCGTAATTCTTATTCAGAGGACACAAACGACTCCTGGTATCTTTATGACCTGGCTATCCACAATATTCGCAACGATTCTTTATAATATAAAATTATAAGAAAAAAAAAATTGGAATAGACAATGAACTTCACAATATACCTGCTTCCAGTACTGCAGCGACTATTGCTATTTCCGTTGTTGTCACTCCCCCTTCCAGACGTTTCTGTTTTTCCCTTGTTTCAGTAAGATTCAAGTTAGCGAGCCTTTGTCTGTGTGAAGACATCTTAGGTAAAAAGCATGGAGTGAAAGAAAAGAAGAAATAGGGTGGAGGTGTTTAACAAAAAGATAAATAAGAAATAGAAAAAGAGTTGGAATTAATTTAATGGACTCTCTTATATAGTTTTGTTTCATTGATTAATCAATTAGGCAGATCCCTCCTGTTTTTTTATTTTTGTACAAAACAATTTATCATAATTTTCATTATACTTTCTTTGTCTTAAATAAGACAAAACTGAATTGTGACACGACTTCAGCCATTTTATTTTGGCGAAAACGTTTCCACCCAATATAAAAAAATTATCTCTCCCGAAACCCTCCACAGCAGGTGTGTAGTAAAAAGTCCGAAGCGGAGGACAGCAAAAAGCAAGCCGGAAACAAAGCGTGTTTAGCTTGTCAATATTTGGCCTGAGATGATAAATTTTAGCCATCTGACGAAAAAAAGGAAAGCTCTAATCACAAAACATAATCTCTATAAGTATAAATTGTGCTATTAAATGTTTCCACGGGCATGCACCGGCATTTGTGGTACAAGCTTAAAAAAGCATATGTTTTTTTACGATGGTTTTAAATCATATCTACTTTCCACATGTTACTATCTTTCAATCGAAACCATAGTTGTTTATAAAGAAGCCCATTCTCTATAAATGGCTAGCTTTCCTAATAAGGTTTATGAAAATTGAAGATTTTTTTTTTTTTTTTTTTAAATAATCTCCTGAGGTTAATAACCGAGGAGCACTTTTTAAATGGTAGCCAAAATAATATCTTTTGGTTTCAGGGAACTGTAGAATCAATCTAGAGATTGATAGTGATTTTAATAAAAAATAAATAAAATGTTTTTTTCATACATAATTTGTTAGAAGAGAGAAAAATGTGATTTAAAAAGAAGTGTGTGCGTGTATGTATAATAAAAGAGCGAAAGAACGAAAGAAAATTTTGCATGCATTTGAGTTGTATATAAGTAAAATAGTAATAGTGATATGTATGTAGTAATGGTATTTGAAGGCTGGTAATATTTGTTGATGCTCGGAACTACTAAAAGAAGATTTCAGGATCGGGTAGCGGACGGATCACTGTTTAAATGTAAATGTTGTAAGACTTCACTATCCTCATAAACAACTTTGTGGTCGTGAAAGTTGTCTTGATAGAATGTTATCACTGCAGATTGACTGTTAAAAATTTGAAGCGCAGGGTCAGATGATATAATTAGTTCACCATCAATGAATAAACTTACCTGTCATTGACAATTTCTTTCGTTGATGGACACGCTATAATAAAAAATGGAAGTGAAATTCTACTGCTACTATCATTTTCTTCTTTTTGTTGATTTCTCCAAACAAGGTTACGGATTTGTAGATGCTAGATTATCTCTTTTAAGTATGATGTAAATACTCTTCGCAGTATACTTTTACTTACTTACTTTTGAAAGTTTACTATTTACACCTTCTCGTAATGAGACTAAAGAGCCTGTCAGCTCCCTTTGACGTAACTAGTTAAAAAAATGTTAGTAAAGTATATCCATATTTATAAATACGTTTTCAAAATTACTTCTTCTTCTTCAATTTGCTTCAACAATAACTGTCTGGACGTTTGATTTTCTTGTTCAGTTGCCATTACGTTTTCGTCGCTATTACTTTGTTTATAACATTCAGGTATTCCAAGCCATTTTATGACCTTTTTGTCTTTTGCAATAATGTTCATCGCCATCAATACATTGAGGGCATCATACACACGTCTTCGGATATTTTTCTGATCATAAGTATGTTTCTGTATTATATAATTAGTATTTGTTATTTTTTTCACATGTGTATTATGTTTCTTACCTCATTTTTAACTGTATTTTGTATATCAAGAGCTAATTCATCAGCCACCTACAAAAAAAAATATGAGTGAGTCATTGTATTTTTTTTTTTTTTTTTTTTTTTTAACAATTATCTGGTTCTAACTGTGGTTACCTCATTGTATGTTGTTATACCTTTCTCAGCAACCTTATCACAGACTTGTTTACTGAAATGTCGCAAGCCTTTTGTTGCACGTGGAGAATCAATAGTAATAGAAGTAACAACGGAAGAAGATGATTGACAGGCCTGTTGTTGTACACAATCTACGTTATTACTTATAGCTTCAAAACTCTGACGTTGCTTTTTAATGACGGGATGTTGCTGATTATATATGATGTCAATGTGATCTTGTCTAGGTCTTCCTCTTTTTAAAGAATGTTGAAGTTGAATCGTTGGATGGTAACTATCAATAAAATGAGATTGATAGTTGCATCTACTCTCCTCTTCATCCAACTGTCTTAATTCAGGATCTGAATTAAGCAAAGATGCGATAGACCCTTTTCTACGAACATTTAACATTTTCTGCTGTTGAACTAAATCATCTTCAATATCATCTTCATCAACAGGATTTGGAGAAGAAGCGATAGAGGAGATAGGAGAAGCAGAAGAATTACAGTAGTAACTGTCAAATGGCGGAGAAGGACTAGCTGTTGGTGTGGTCATGATAAAGTTCTGAATGGGTGGCAATTGATATTTGCTGTTGTTGTTATTATCGGAGACAGGATTAAACAAGAATGGTCTCAACTCTGCAACATCACGACGTCGATTAATATTACTCGTGTAACGCGTGTCGGAAAGCAAACCGTTGCGGTCACCACTACCACCAATACAAGTTATGTATGGCGGAAGGGCTCGGTCCACGGTACAAGTTGGCATCTTTTTATCATTGCTATGATAGTGATGGGATATAGGTGGTGATGGTAGCGATGATGTTGTATGACCATTGTTTGTACTGACTGAACTAAATGCTGATAATGATGAAGTCATATTTTATAGGACTGAAAAAAAAAAAAAAAAAAAAAAAAAAAAGGTGAATCAGCTGTTTTTTATATAAATCAGTATCTTTAACTTACACTGGTTTGTTAAAAGGATCGTGGTTAAAAAAAGGATAGTTTAAAAGGAAGGTAAGGGACTCGTTAAAGAGCGGAAAAAGGTTAATGGAAACTGGTTGTAGACAAAAAAATAAAAAAAAATGAAGAGAAAAAAAGAGTTAAGTGTAAAAAAGAAAATGATGAAAGAAAAAAAAACAGGAAATATATATAAAATATTAAGGTTGTATGCAATCAATAAATAATAAACAATAAATAAGAGACTTGTTATAAGTAAAGACGGTCCCCTTTCTTTCTAAAATAGAAGTGTTTCCCTTCTGTCGTCTAGCGATTTTATTTTATTTGGAAACAAGGATAGATTCATAAACAAAAAAGTGAAATAAAAGCTTATTGACAAACTCTTTTTTTTTTTCGCGCCCTCAAATTAAAAAAGGGGCAAATGTTTTCTGACATCCGTTTTTGAGCATTTATAGTGGATATTAACCTGATTGGTGTTGTACGTCTGTTACTAGCTGGATCATTTATTTCACGCAAAGACCCTCTATGTTTACCTTTGGGAGATAAAAAAGAAGTGTCCTATAACTTCCGAAAGTAAGAAAAAAAAAAAAAGAAGGGATAAACAAAATAAAAACAATCTAACACGGGGTCTTAACAATATAGTTTTAAATGCCCTTATTGGTTATTAAAGCACACATGTATGTTAGTACAATATAATACATAACGGTAGCTTATGATAGCATGTACATGACTTTTTTTTTTTCAGTGAATGATATGAAATTTGTCGGAGTTAAGTCAGTGCACTCTATTTTTTTAATCACAAGCTGCATGCAGTTGTTTGATACTTCGTACTTTAGCCGGCGGTCGAAAAGAAGCTTTAGAAGTAATCCCATGTAACATAAAAAAAAAAAAGCCGAGGCGTGATAGACATGTACACAGACCTTTTTTTAATTTATAAAAGCTCATGATAACAGTATGTTACCCCCTTTTTTTTGACATCATGTATATTTAAATGATATATATATTGTAGTTTTATTTATAAATAATACGAAAAAGAGAGAGAGAAAAAGAGGGAGGGGGGGGGAGGGAGAAACAAAAATGCATACATGACGAGAGGTGTGATTATTTTAAAGATAAAGTAGGGATTTCCTGTTGTAATTGCGACGAAACTTTTTTATGTTGATCATCATTTGAAGGCCAAAGTTGAGGATTGATTGGTAAGATAGGGCTACGCATTTCGTTTACAATTTCACCGCTTGCTCCTAGTAATGCACCGTTTCCGTTACTTAAATCATGCTTTGATACCTTCTTTTTAAGTGGCTTTGGGCGATGGGTATCGACAGCTTCAATATCAACTTTAAATCTCTTTTCATCACATCCATATGCTTTTGGTGTCAACTCAATCACAGTATGTAAAGGAATCTTGATATAGGGTAAATCTTCTTGATTGTAGTTCATAAAGTAAGCATAAATACATCTTAAAATGGCTTGATGACCGATGATAAGAATATTTCCCTGACGCTCAAGATCCATGATTACCGGTTCAAGTCTAAGAACTACATCTCTATAGGACTACCCAATGAAATTAATATCCATTTACAAAAGCTATATTTTTTTTTTTTTATCTTACCTCACCACCTCTATAACGATAGTTAAATTTGTCCTCGTCACGGTTAGCATAATCTTCAGGATATTTTTCCTGTTTACAAACATATCAGTATGATGAGCCCTTTTTTTTTTTTTTTTTTTTTTTTTTTTTTATACCTCGATTTCTTCATATGTCATACCATCACACATACCAGCGTCCAATTCATCCAAAGCCTTTCTGTTCATTTTTGGATAGTTTAACAGGCCACTTGTCTGTATAGTTCTTTTCATAGTTGAAGTCCAAACAAATAATTCCTTGTCACCCAAATTTTGCTTGATTAAATCAGGTAATTTATTGGCATAGAGTAAACCCCTTGGCGATAAAGCAGAATCACCGCCAATTTTACCCTGGACATTAAACATTGATTCACCATGTCTACTCATATATATTTTTCTGGGTGCAATATGTAAATTCATCAGATAATACACAATGCGAGACTCCAGATAACCACGGATCATATTAATAATGACTTGACTTCCGACATTGATCAGCTTGATGTAGGTATAGTCCTGTTCTGTTACAGTTTCATATTGGTCTTTGTAATGATTGATTCTTGCCTTGAAATCATTTACAGCTTCCTCTGGATCAATGTTTGCGTAATCAGGTGAAGTTAATTTAACTTCCTTGATGTTGTCCAAAATAATAGATTCGTCTTGACAAATGGATTCGATAAAAAACACCTGGATATTCTCTTTCGTTAACTTTTCGTGTAACCATTGTCTTCTTTGTTTTGTGCTGTTTGTTGCATCATATAGAGCAACAATGCCTTGATCTTCATTGAACCAACGAATCATATCTTCTAGAGCTGCACTCGCCGCCTCCTTTCTTTGTTGAATACCAACAGGGTTACTTGGATCAAAAAATGTATGTTCTTGCTTTGCGCCATATAGTTTACGGCGGTAATTACCAACATTGAATACCTTGGTATTTATGCCTAACCATGTAAGATATCTACATACTAAATGCACGACATTTTTAATATATTACTGAAATTTTTCTGTTTTGATTATACCTTTTTGTGATATATAGGTTTTTCCTCTTGCAGGCAATCCAACCATCTATTTATAATTAATTTAAATATAAGCGTGAGGGCTAGACATTTATACTTACAACACAGGCTATACGGAGATCTAACAAGTAAAATAAAAATACATTAGAATGACCAACTCAACAAGTTAACTGCTTTGTTTCTTTTTCTCTCTTACTGGCAGTAGTCATTATTATTTAAAATGTTTGTGATAGTTAAAATTAGGTGAAAAAGAGAAACAGTATTTAGAAGCAGAAGAAAGATAGAAGCTTATGAGCTGACTATTAATAAAACCAAAATAAATACTCGCTTCGACAGTCATTCATCACCCAATCAAAGTGACTATTGAGAAAAAGAGTGTTACACGTCGATTTAGTAGTGGCATATCCAAGCATAAATTATGACCAGTTAAAAAGACTAGACTGTTTTTTAAAAAAATCCCTTTAGTTCCATTGCATTGACCCATGTTTAATTAATATATAACAGCTCACATTATGTATTTTGTTCGTATCAAACAGATATAATTTCATGAATCCCTATAGCCACGATGGTGCGGGGTAATGTTACACAGAAGTTTGTCTTGACTTTGATTTTTCGGAAATACTCGTGAAAGTAATATAAATTCATCATACCACATAAGAAGTGTACATGTGATATACGGAGAGGCTGAAAAAAAGTTGTGTCCAGGCCTATCTTTTATATATGTATGTCGTGGGAAATTACCAGCCTAGGCTCTCCTACCCTACCTCCCAGTAATTCCTTTTTTTTTTCACCAATTCGTTCTCCGGGCCGGTTTGACATTTGTAATAGGCATTTACACTTACGCAGTCATTTACAGTGCAGACAACCAGATTTAATGTGTGTGGATTCTGAAAGGATGAATACACTCCTTCTTCCTTTGTCACCAGGTCCAAACATTTGCCGGATATCGCAATGTGCTGATTTAAGATTGTCGTACAAGAATACCCGATTAGAGTTCCCAGTAGCTCTGGACATTTAATGAAACAGCATAAATCCAATTGAGTATTTATGTTGGTCCACTATAAAAAATATCAAGTGATGACTAATTTAAACCGTAAATCAAGCAGAACTTGAATTCTTCTGGTATAACGTATACAGAAAACTACTTCTCACGAGGAGATTCGTTAACCTTGTGTATTCTTACCGAGGTAAGCAACTTTCTATTTTATCGTTTCTTTTTTCTACTGATATTATAAACTTTACTGCTAGGTCCTTATTAAATACTCTCCCTGATTAACAATTAGGGGTAAACTTTACAAGGCTGAACTGTGAGTTTAAAATACATGCTATAATAAAACTGAATTACCTGAATTCAAAATCAGTTGAATACGCTATCAGTAATAATTGTCGGTGTGTTCCATATCATTACTTAGGGAACAAGCATACGAATTATTCAAAATAGACTGTCTGCAAGTTACATTATTTCTTGGTCGGTGGTTTTCATCTTAGAACAATACTGTCCTGTCTTGGCTGAAATTGGTTTCAAATATTTCAGCAATTATCAAATATTAGGCTGGATCGATATAACCATTAACCGTGTAAAAAAAGGATCGAAACTTGTGTAAGGAGGCACATTTCCTGATGCGTAATATAGATTTATGAACCCTGACATTTATAAACGGGAAAAACCTATCGGGATGACGCAGAACACAGGTCGGAATATGAACGAATGACGAAACTCGCTTTCAAAACCGATGGTTTTTGGGATCATATTATCGCGCTGCCACTCAACAAAAAAAAAAAAAATTAGTGCTTTGGTTCAGAAAGCTTCTATATTATCGCATACATATTAGTGAAGTATCCAACGTTTAAGATCTGGAAAATTATCATTTCAACTTCGTACTTTGCGTATATTGGAGTAGACAAAAAAAAAACTACATGTTCCCAATATCGGCAGCGTTAGATCAATGCTAGTATTGGCCAATACTTAAATTTAAACGATAACATGCAAATTTTTAATCCCGTATAAGTTCACAACACATACTATAGCAAAAAAAGACCATATAAATGATAAATATGGATTAGCTGCTAAAAACCAATAAGGGCTATTTAATATACTTAGTTATGAGAAAGTTTAATGAATATATATAAACGAATGATTAGCTTTATTTACAAAATATATTAACGGTTTAGCAAGCTTGGAATAGCAATCACAGATAAAACAACGGCAAATATACCTAGTGAAGTAAATACAAAAAAGGCGAAAAATATCAATCTTCCATCGTAGATAGTGTTACCCCACGATCGTACGTAATATTTAAAGCGTTTGCGTAATGGCAATTTGGAAATGTCAGACCATGTATCACTTTGGTCGTCAACATATTGACGTTCTTGTTGCTGGCGGTATATCAGTTCATCGTACTCAGATATATATGGTTGGTTTTTGTAATGAAGCCTTGCAGACTGTAAGTAAGTTGGTGGAGGTAGAGTCTGTACAATACAGTCATAATTGGGTGGCAATGAATTGATGTAATATTCTTCTGTTTGGGGTTTTTTGTCTTCCATCGTTCGCATGAAACTTTTAGTGGTGAAAGAAAGGCTTTAAAAAATAATGATATGCCTATTTGAATAATTGATCGAAGGGAAAAAACAAATTTGTTTGGATTAAAAACTAATATCAAATAAACATCTTTTATTTCCCTCCACACAAAGTCTTTAGTTTACTGTCTTTGCATCAGTCGGTATTGTAAACGGGTTAGAGTCATGAGTAGCTTTTTTGTATGGATTACACGGAGCTTGTAAAGAAAGTTTGACACGTTGACACTTTCGTGACTACTATTTTTTCGAGGTAAGCCACCTTTTGTAATTTTCATTTCTTTAAAAAAAAATACCTAATTTTTTCATTTTTACACTTAATACAACAATGGGAAAGAGAAAGAGCACCGAGGAACACAGCACTCCCCGCCATGTCAAAGTCAATACAGTTGAGAAGGAGTCTGAGGTCGAAACACCTTATTTAGGTAAGACTTTTTTTCACTCCATTATTATTTCTTTAATCCAACACAAACTTTGTTAGCTACTTTCCCTGGTACCAAACCCACTTCAGAAATGATTTTTACAGCATACAAAAGCGGTGAAGCCAATCCTTCAGCTAAAAAGGCAGAACAACGTACTATCTCGGGCGAAACTGATAAAGTTATTTTCAACGCTTCCAACTTTGGTCCTAATGCTGTTCGTAACAACCAGTGCAAGTAAGTTAAAACAATGAACCTTTTTACGCCAACGAAATAGTAACCGGGCAACAGATATATTGTCGGTGTTTATTCCAAGAAGAACAATACTTTGGACATTACCAATGCACCCATTATGAAAATGGCACGTTCAGTAAAGGCTTTGGACGCAGACCACGTTGGTAGCAGTACAGCCGCCCGAGGCAATATCGCTCGTACTGCACTTGGTTTAGCTTTCGGTACAGCTAAGGCCAAACAACAATTAAAGAGTGACGAACGTAATTTGGTTCAAGGTTCCGATTTAATGGAAGAAATGGATACTTTACACAGCGAAATCAGTAGAGCAACAGTCAACATACCAAAGAAGGAAGAAATGAAGGAATCGATGGAATCAGATTTACCTGTTCCTAAACACAACATTGAAGCTGAATCCCCTGATGATGTTTATGATATTGCATCTATTGTTACAGATGACGAGCTCAATTCCTTGCCATGCAAGGAGCTTTTGAAGGAGACCTCTTTGGAAGGTGTCAAGAGTCACTTGGCTTATCATGACTCCAAATTTGTTAATGATCGACTCATGGCTATCATTGGTTCATCCGGAAAGAAAGACCGTAACAGAGTTCGTAAACTTATGTATATCAACTTACTAATGGGATATTATCTTCGTGTACGTCCCGGAGATTTAAGAAACCGTAGAAAGGTTGAAGCAGCATTAAAGACACCTTCAAGTTTGATCCTTGATGGACTTTCAGAAAGATACACAGAATCTGACCAGTAAGTAATTATACTGATACTTCAGGTATACCCGATACTGACCATCCAATAGTCGTACACCTATTATGGCTGATAAGATTCTTTTGTACATGTTCACTCTTATTCTCTCAATTTCAGGTTATAGTGTACTCATTGATGATCTCGGCAAGGATCTTTTAATTAAACCTGTAAAGCTTGCAGCATTATTTAAAAGCTTAGGCTGTAAGGTTGATAAGGCAAGTGCAGAAGAATGTCGCGAAGTTGGTAATAAACAGGCAAAGAAGGCTACTTTGGTGATTCCCTTAAAGTTCCCTGAAGTCAGAACTGGTATTAGTCGTCGTTAGACAAATTTAGAAAATCATTAAAAAATCATGAATATTATTGCATAATTGTGTATGGTCGTACGATAGGACTTTGCAGGATGGATACTTGATTCAATACTTGTAATTTTCATTATTTTATTTTTGACTTTGTCCGCCAGTGTTCAGATTTGACGCTTGAATGCAGACAGAAGTGTTTGTAATCTTTCCCTTTTTTGGGATGAAATGCAGACAAACAATGTGTCGGGGCCGATTCTTAATTATAGCAATTGGCCTTAGTTTGGCTGTGAGATAGAAAGAATTGAATGTCTAAAACTATGGTTGTCAATATGTCGAGTGATACATTATATTACTTGGCATCACGGAACACTGTACTTGAGCACTAAAAACAACAATAATAGAAAAGATTGTCATCATATCATCGTAATTCGCCCTTATTACAATAAAACAATCAAAAACACTACACCACAAGGACTATTTTGTGGATCAAGTACCTGTAGAGATATAAACTGTATCTTTTTAAACAAAAGGATTTTAAAATGAAAAAATTAGTGTCTTACTATAAAGTATATTTTGAAAGTGATATCCATGACCCTGTTAAGTACGAAGTTGTAGAATGTATCTTAAAACCAGAGCTCAAAAGCAATAATGATGGTATTAAGCAAAATTATTTCATATTATTTTTAAAGAAAAAATATATATACCACCCCTCTTTTTAAAAGTCTATGAAAACTAGTTCACATTACGAATAAGGATCGTTTTAATACATTTAACCGGTGCCCAGTTTGTGGCAGAAAACTTTTGACTGCCAAATAATGAAGTTATCAAAATGAGCACAACATAAGCTATACTCTATAGTAATAACTGAGTTTTTGTTTCAAAAAGTAAAGTTGAAAAGAAAGCTATAAGTGGCACTTCTTAGCCCATACTAAACTAGTATTGCTAACAGATTTGACAATGTAGAGGTAGTTTACAGCTCATATTTTACCGATAAAGACAGTTAAAGAAGGTGATTAGAGAATACTAAAAGCCGCTTGCTGCATGGACTTAAAACTTATTGATCAAATACTTTCGTGTGTCCATAGCACTTGACCAATCATATTTAAGAAGCGTGATTTCCACGTGACTTTATGACGTCATTACCAATTAATTTTATTGAATTATATAAAATATACAAATGCAGAATAATATATGAGGGGCTATGGCCCAATGGATAAGGCGTCTGACTACGAATCAGGAGATTCCAGGTTCGACCCCTGGTAGCCTCATATATATTTTTTGCCTTATGCGCCTTAAAAGGTGCATGTAGACTTACCGGCTTATATCAGGACGCTGAAATTAGTATTTCATTGATAACTTTATACAGGTGTCTGAGTGTTTTACTACAAGATAATCAGCCAAGAAAGTTGTATAGTCTGCCATGAGTTCCTGTCGGCAAAGATAGAGTGCAACACCATTTTAAGACAGCTTCATTTATCACTACCTTCTAAAAATATTGTCGCCCATCTTTGTTTCCGATCATCTTTCATTAATAGACAGCCAGCAAACTCAAATAATGAAAACGGAACATGTCAACGAAAGGCTAATGCAAAATTATGACGCTTAATACAAGCCGGATCTCTCAGTATACACCGTCACGAATCTTGTCAAATGTGTTACTTTAATTGTTCTAAAACACACAAAGAAGGCTTTTGATATATCAGCTGTTACTGGAGTTAAAAATCTGAAGCTTGGGTTGTTTTCTATTTGGAAAAACATTCGTTATGGATCTCACAAGCTTAATATGTAAAATAATTAATGTATCAAAAATTAAATTATCAGAAAGTCTGGACCAAATGCCACTTTTCTAATCAAAGTTTGTAGAGGGTTATATCAGAGATGCCTTCAAGATAGAATCCGCTTCGATCTGTAGTTGCAGTAGTTTAAAGCGCCCAGCCTTAAATCTACTTTAAATTGGCTATTGGGTGAAAGTTGCTGTCCTCTACTGAGCTGCAGAAATATTGAATAAACCATTTTTATCATTTCATTAATCATGAGTGCCTTTACTAGCTAAAACATATTAAAAATTTACGATAATAAAAAGTTAATGCTTGAATTGGGTGGTGAAGATGTTTCTATTAAGCACTAACAAACTTCATCCTTATGTTGTCGAAGAAATAATTGTCTTATTTTGGGAATTGAGGTTAAAATACTGGACCCTTTGTTTCTCCAAAATTTCCAAAAATAATTTAGTAAAAATACTCAGTGATTTAGGCATTATATATAATTGATATTCATATGTCTTACCATGCGACAAATTAAAGGTTGATTGTTTGCTTATTTACTTTTATGTTGTTTGCGGAAAGTTTGATGGGCCCTACAAAGTTTAATATAACTTTTGGCGAAGAATTTCTGATTGATTAGATTTAATAATCTTAAACTTTAGATTGAAAAGAAAGTATGTAACCAACACACATGCTAAGAGCAACATAAGAGCAACATACACTTGCATGTGCAAAAAGTAAACGCAATATAATAAGACTAATTTTGGTCAAATTGATGCAAGATGATGATATTACTATTCATTCCTCTGAGTGGGATGGAAAAAATACAAAAATAATTCATCTCGGAATTATCTGTAAACAAGAATAAACCGTTACACTCATGGATGCCTTATTTTTAAACTTTAAAATACAATTAAATAAATAAGAACTCCTTTCTTTCTCTCTTTCTCTTTTCTTTCTCTTTAATTTTTCTCTTCGTTTTTTTTTTTTTTTTTTTTTTTTTTTTTTTTGCCGATTCAAATGTATATCAATAAATACAAATCAGCCGGTGCATACAGTTTGTGTATAGGTGTAGTGTTTGGAACAGCAGCTTCTTATTTTGGGTAACGTACAAAATCGAGATAAATACAAGGGTATTAATAGACAAGAGTAGCAAATATAATAGGAAAGCATATGTAAATCTTATGTCGAAGTACATTACAGTATCAGCAGTATCAATTGCAGCATTATTGAGTAAGTTTTTCTCTTTTTCTGGAATTCTTTATCTAATTTAATAAATGTAGGTCTTCAAGGGTTCATGGTGCCAACAACACAATCAAAACAATCGCCTTTACAACATTTAAGAGTACTTAACTATCAATCTCACTCTATATCAGCTATACCGGCCACCAAACCATCAATGAATATTCACAGCCGATATGTATAGGTCGACAAGGCTTTTTTGTTTATATTTGCTTTTTCCAAAAGAAGTGTTACACTCAGCTCGCGTTTCAACTTTAATTTTACATTCACACACCCTCATCTATATTTATTTGTAATCCCCTTTTGATTTTTTTATTTCTTCGCGCCCCCCTTTTTTTTTTATAACTTATATTCCCTTCAAAATTCCAATGAAATTCTCTGGAGAGCTATTTACCTATGACGAGGAGAAACGCTTGACTGCATTTGAAACTGGCCCAATCCACTCAACCGAGACAATAGTGTTTATTGGTGGACTCAATGATGGATTCAACGCTGTTCCTTACCTGTTACCGTTGGTACAGAAAGTATCTTCTTTAAATTGGTCTTTAGTACAAGTTCAATTATCCTCAAGTTTTGGTGGATACGGAACAACGAATTTACAAAGGGATACAGAGGAATTAGACTCTCTTGTCACTTTTTTAAGGGACAAAAGAGGAAAATCCAAGATTGTTTTCCTTGGTCATTCGACAGGTAGTCAAGATTGTTATTGGCATAATAAAAATGGTAAATCAAGTATTGCCGGTTATATTTTACAAGCCCCTGTATCCGACCGGGAATACTTTAACGCTAGTTCCCCTGAAATACATAAGTACTTGGATTTGTCTATCAATTTAAGAAATGAAGGAAAAGGAAATGAATTGTTGCCTAAAGATGCTTTCTGGAATCCTATTTCCGCTGATCGCTTCTTTTCACTTTGTGCTAAAGGGTAAGCCCGCTCAGACATTTACTTTGTTTCATACTCATGCTTTGCTTATAGTGGTGACGATGATGTGTTTTCAACAGATTTAACTCTTGGTGAAATCCAAAGTCTTTATGAAGGCGTAAATAAACCAATCTGTTGGGTCTATTCGGATCAGGATGAATATTATGCTTCAGCTCAAGATAAACACGAAGTCATGAATAGATTCAAATCTATCTGCCCAGCCATCAAAGTAACTGCTATTGTACCTCATGGTGACCATTCAATAACCAGAGAAGATTCACAAGTGTATTTTTGCAACATTGTTGAAGATTTTTTGAAAACCTGTGTGAAATAAAAGAATTTCCTTAAGTGATTACTGTGACTTTTTTAATGCGTCATTTTCTTCCTTTTCTTCACTGTAAAAAAAAATAAATAAATGGTATGCAAGAAATGCGAAAAAAAGCTGACTACTTTGGCAGCACCAGACAAATGGAAAGACGGCTCTAAGAATGTACTAGGTGGGAATCCAATGTCCATAATTACTGGTTAAATCTAACCGTTCATCTTATAGCTGGATCGTCAGGTAGAAAGTTGAACCAAAACAAGCTATTATCGAGATCTGCTAAATTAAGGTAGCTGTCTTAAATGATAAGAAGATTATTACTCACATGTTTAAGTAGATTTAATCCTCTTGAGAGTAAATGCAAGATTTGTAAAACAAAAGTTCATCAAGATAAAGCGCATTATTGCCAAGGTAAGAAACTAAGCCGTTCAGCAGCTGTAATGCTATTACTAAGCTTTATCTAGACTGTGCTTACAAAAAGGGCATTTGTGCAATGTGCGGAAAACAAGTATTGGATACAAGCAGTTACAAGCAAACAGCTAAATGATTTTTTTTATTGTGAATGGGGGGTATATTGAATCGTGATTAAAAACCATTTCTTAACCAATCGATCGCTTCTTTTTCAGTTACCATGGCAGGATAATTAAAAGAAGGAAAGAAAGCTTGTTGTTGTACAGGCTGTTGTACAGGTGGTGGAATGGGTTTTTGTGGAGGTGGAACTGCTAAAGCTGTTAGAGTAAAGCCAATTTGAAACTATTGGGCTATCGATTTTACCTGGCTTCGCCATAGAGACCCGCTGTAATTCGAGTATCAGAGCTTGTTTTTCTGTCTCTAACCTAATGGCTTCACGTTCTTTTTCGAGTTTTTCTTTTTCTAATCTTGCAGTTTCCAAATCAGCTTCTTTTTGTGTCTAATTCAATTCAATTAATAAAGGGGAGGTTCAACACATCACTACAATGATTACAATCACTTGGTCTTTTTGCCTATATTTTTGCAACCTGTCCTGTAGACAGGCTAAATGCTGTTTAATTTCTTCGGTAGACATTGAGGATAAAAAAAAAAAAAAAGAAAAAAAAAAGGAAAAAATATAATTGACTGTCCTTTGTGAGGTCTGAAACCCACAATGCTGTGCAACATCTTTTAAGCTTTGACAGCTTAATATCCGACTTATTATAATATCGACCAAAATGATCACAAGTTTCCGAAAATCAAGTCTATTCTTGATATGCATCAAAGACTTTCTTCCTCTCTTTTTGCTCTTAAATCATGTTGAAAGCACGTTATAAACCTAAAAGGTTATATTGGGTTCTAATCGTTTACGTTACAATCGGGGTAACATATGCTGGTAAAAGAATAGACAGATGAAATGGCATGTGTTGGTTGACGTATTTATAAGTTTCTTTCTAGTGTGCGACACTGATGATGTATGTTTGAAGTTTTCATCAACGACATCAATAGCTACTTCAAGCTATTTCTCTTTTCTTCCTACAGATTCATCATTAGATTCCCTTTCCGATTTTCATGAAGCAAAAGTTGCGAGACCAAAAAATAACCAAAACAATCCAGAGACACTGACTCCTGTACAAGCACCTGTCATAATTAAGGATGACATAAACGAAGAGTCGTTGGACAACAACGAAGATTTTACAGGACCCTTGCCTGGTTTGAGTAACATCGAGACTGGTATTTTAGGTGCATGTGGTATATTAGTTGTTGCTGGTATTGCTGTTGGCATATTTGTCTGGAAAAATACATCTCGTAGGAGTAATCTCCGACAAAACCATGAGCTACCTATATCCGATGAAGAAGGCGATGATTTTGACTACATGAAGCAACTGAATAATAAACAAGGCATTAGTGTACCTTTACCAGCAATTTATCGAGACGACTTCTTTTCAAATTGGCAGCGCAGAAATGGCAAGCATAACGATTCTAATTTTCAATATGAACCAAGACAAAAATCGCCTATGGTAAAGGTTATTTCCGAAAAACAACCATTAGATCTCAAGTTTCAAATACCAGCATTTGAACATGCGATTTTTAATTCCGAGCAAGAAGCCAATACAGGAAATAACAAAATCTCTCTCAACGTGGAAGAGGATTACATTATTACTGCTAAACATCTTCGGAATTCAGATTACGGTCCAATGTTTAGTGGGGGGTTACCTCAAGCTAATATCACAAGACCATCCGCATTGGATCCTACCTATGACCCAACAGCAATTACATATCAGTTACAAAAGTTCTTAAAAAGTGCGCCAGCATTACAAAGCGTGTCCCCTATGGAAATATCGCTAAACTTGGAATCAGACGAAGAACCAAAAGAAATAGTAAATGGATCATTAGGCCATCAACTAAGCAAGCTTCTTTTAACTGAAAACATGGTTCAAGTTGATCTCAATGAACCGGAAAATGCAAAAATAACACTTTCAAATCTCCAAAAAGCATACCAAGGATTAGAGCAAGAGCGCAGAATAGTTCACCTACAAGAATCTTCAACAGAGAAACGTCCAGCACAATCATTCATTCAAGACTATAAAGACGATTATTTTAAAAAACACGGAACGCCATTTATGAGTTCACTTGATTTACCAGATGATAAATATATTCCACTTCGTAATGCCTCGGGACCCGAATTAATATCAAGAGCTAAAGTTTTGGCAGATCCTGTACTTCGATTAGGACAAGATGAAATAGCACTTTGGGAACAAGGTCGTATAAAAAAGGAGTTAAAAAGACTATCTTATGAAATGTGGGACGAGCAAGTGCTGAGGGAAGAAATAGAAGAAGATGATCGAAAGCGTATGGAGTGTTATTATGGCAAATTTATTTAGGCAGATTCCATTAAATCGAATAAAACAATAGTACCCTTTTCAGTTCCAAAACATAATAACTCTTCTTGTGGTGAGATAGCAGATGATACTACTGCGCTATCAAATCCCGCTAATGTCATACTTGTTTTAGGTGATTTCAAATCCCATACAATCGCTGTTCTATCACCCGAAGTTGTCACTAACTTGGAATGAATAACGGCTGTTGAAATTGACCAAATCGTGCTACGATGAATATTTGGTGTTTCTACAAAGGTTTTTTCAAATCCAGGTAAAGAATAGATTGATATCGTTTTGTCAGAAATTGCAGCAAAAGCAATAAAAGTTGGTATATTTATAGGTAATCTTGAACAGATGTACTCATTTGTTGATTTCGTAACTATATTCTTTTGACAGCTTATGGTTGATTCGTCATATATCGTAAGTGCACTTATTGGACCATTTGTTTCCATAATTGTATTTATGACCTCAGGCTCGTCTGTCCTGGCAGATACCTTCAAATCCCAAATAAATATGTTTCTATCACTCGATCCAGATATTATATAACCTGCCTTATTTCTTTCCACCGAGTTGATTTCCATTGCTGCCTGACAATAACTTGATGGAAACTCAAGGCAATATAGGAGCGAAGTAATCGTATTTTCTTGTCCATGTAATATTCTAACACAGCTGGAAATTTCCAAGTCCCATATTCTAATCGTTCTATCTGTGGAGCCACTGAACAGCAAATGATCGTCTTTTTTGGAAAAAACTAAACTAGTCACTGGTCCTTCATGTCCGTATAATCCCATTATTGATTCCAAATTCATCATATCATGAATAACAATTGTATTATCAGAAGAGCCAGAAGCTAGATATCTTGCTGAATTAGCAAGACAGGAAACATGTCCTGAATGGGCTTGTATAAAAGACATGTATGTATTATCTTGTGCGTTCCAAATATGAATCTTTCCATCAATATCACCTGTAAATATGCGCGTAGAGTTGGCAATCAAAATGCAAAGGACTGGCCCTAAATGATACTTTAATTCGATTCTCCTACATTTCATTGTTGCCCAATTCCGTGTCATTGTTAAGCAGCGCTGAAACAAGTTGTGATATATAGGAATCGTGCTATTCCAAGCAATGGGTACGTCGGAGGGTATGATGCTGTAATTGATACAAATCCTTCTCCACAAAGAGTCATGGGTAGTCTTTTTATTCCAAATCCTAGAAACTGTAAAAGAATGAGACACGAATACATCTGTTTAAAAAATTATATACCTAGTCTGAACACAGACAGTTCCTGTGGCGTAAAATATTCGAGTACTTGAGTGGAAATTGCAATTGGTAAATTGCCGATAATGTCACATTTCCCAAAACTTTCAATATATTTCAGAACTTCAAGCCTTTCTTGACAATTCAAGTTATTTGCAATCAATTTTTTCACTGTATAGATACTGTCTATTTTGTAATGAGTGGGAAAGTATTGAACATGCGAAGTCATGACCTCCAAAATAAATAATAAAAAGAGTCCCGAAATCGATTTTCAGATTTTTATATGTTCCAACATTTGTACTTATAAAATAGGTCTCCGCTTAAAGAAGGGCCACCCTTTACTGAGAAGGGGATGTTAAATTAAATTCACTGTACTTCGAAACATAATACATCTAAATTATTATTTACAAAAAAAAAACTTGAACATACCAGTTATAGGGATATATATTTTTACAATTACTAACAAACTAACGCCTACAGAAAGATTGGTAGGCCACGACGCATATGTGTTATAGATTGTAAGATAATGACAAGCAAACAAGACGAAAATATTTTATACTAGTACTTTCTTCTAATATATAAGATATTTCTCTAACAAGTTGTGTATTTTTATTGGAATTTTTTTGATATAGCTGGTACAGTGATGCTTTTTAACTAGTCTCACGCTTTGGTAATACCCCTCACCCCTTTTGCAACTGCTTTTCATCCCTCTAGGAAGATTTGCTCAAACCAATGTTTATAATTGTATTTTTATTCAATAATGTAGTCTAGCCTTTTGTATAGATTCTAGAGACAAGCTTAATCATAATATTCTTATTACTTTAATCATTTGAAGTAATTTTTAAACATCATGGCTGTTGTGTAAACACTCATGAGAAGATATATTGCCTCAGGTAGTTAATCATTTAAAGACAAAGCTTTCAAATCAAACAACTTCCTTTATTGATTTAGGTTTACTTACCTTCTAGGCTACGGAATACAACTCGGAGATTACTCCGGTATGACATCCATTTGGACCCTTGATATGTATATCGCCAGTTTTCTACTCGCTTGCGAACGGACTCAATTTTATACAGGTACGGTGTCTCTTTTTTGATCCGCTCAAAAACTTATAATTTGCCCGAAAAATTTCAACAGACTGAAAACTGCAAGTCTATGTATCGTTCTCGATCTATCTGCAAAACTCTACGGCGCTATTAAAGTTTGCCGTATAGCGTATAAAAAGCTTTCTACTACTGATTAGTTTAGTAAGTGATCATTGAAACGTGATTCAGTTGTGGTCGATGAACAACATCATCATTGTCGGCGACAAACGGAAGTCTCTACGGGTAAGCTTCTTGGTTATATTACAACCCCCCTCTCCCGAGCTCACCTATTTAAATCTGCTTCAAGGTTTTAATTACGTGCTTCATCAAAACGTGGGATACGTGCTTTTTAAAAATAGGTCTTCTTATGTTCATTTGTGGAGTTACGTCGTACAAGGTGTGTAAATGATATAATTTATCCTATCATATCCATTCTATGTTAACTTTGTTGGAGAATCTGCAGCTGTTTTTTCCTGCGTCAAATGTTTGTATAGTTGTATAAAGGCAATATACGCCAAGCGGAGGATGGTTACATTTAATAACAAGGAAAAGTAAATAATAAACTTATGAAGGCTATTAATAAACTACCGAACGAAAGAGAAGTGTGGCACAATTCAATGTGATGAGGGACAAAATACGGATCTATTAGTATCTAACACCCTAAACTGGCGGCACCAATTTAGGCTTTCTTCATTGAATTGACAAGAAAACTATATGATATACTTCTTAGTCTAAAAATTAGTATATTAGTTATCGTTTGACTGTTGGGGTCGCCCTTCTTCCTGAAACGAATAAGGAATAAACAGTAGTACAATATGGTGCTTCGTATCGCAAACTTACTTCAATTGAGTAACTCATGAAGTAGCTGCCTGTAGAATTATGGCTTTCCTATCTAACAGATACGCGTATATGTTTCAAATATCACCTTTTCCAAAAAGGTAGTTTGTGAAGTCCCGTCCTGTCAAAGCTCATGCCAATTAAGAAAATTAGATAAATGCAAAATTATACACTTCAATAATAATAAACTGTTTTAGATTGTGAAAAGAAAAAGTCGTTTGGATGAATAGACTGTAGCATTGGAAATATCCCAGCTGTGAACAGCCGTCACCCCCTATTGTTTGGCTTATGATTGGATACAATTAGCCTCCGCTAAAGTCTTATTAATTCTATTTGTTGAGCCATCATAAGACAGTTTGTTTTATTACGGTTCCCTGATAGACCCGGGTTCTGACAGAAAGGGCAAAACATATCAAACTAGTGTATAGTCCTAGTGTTTTTATGAATATTGTTAGAAGTGATACTTCAGTGAGAAAAAAGCAGACTAGTTGTTTTAAATCAGAAATAATTAACTCGTTTCATTTTAATATGAAATTTGCACGAGAGATTTTCTTAATAAGATAAAGTAACACAAATGTTTGATGATTGTGCTTCATAACAATATGCGGTGTTTTTATATCAGATGTCCCCCACTGTAATCTATATTTATTTATTATTTTCCCCTCTCTCTTTCTCTCTCTCTCTTCTTTTTCTTCCTCCCTCTCTATTACTTTTCTCCTATAACCAAAATTTATGATTTTATAAATCATTTTTTTTTAATATTTTATATTTTTTTACATATACATATTCTACAACAATTAATAATTTGTTCATACCCATAAAATGTGGATTATATCAAGAGTGGTAGGTAAAACTAATACTGGTTTTTCTTTTTTGTCAAATAATAAAAAACAATTTTTTTTTTAACTTTAGTTTGGTGAGTCACGGTGGACAAGAGCGATTTTTTGTGTCATCACATTACAAGCAATATTAGCAACAACATTCGAAGCAGTCATTTTTGCTTTTCACGCCAACGAGATAAATTTAATTGATAGTTTACATCTATCTGTGGATGATACGGTTTCCATGGCTACATCCTTTGCCAATGCTAGATCTCTTTTGGTATATTTTATTCTATTCATACTAGCACAAGTCTTTACTGTTATATTAGTAGTTGATGCCGTAAGTTTCTTTCCAAAAAAGCAACTATCGAGTATTAATTCTTATCTTAGATTTATCAACGAAATACTATTCAACTTATTGCGCTGGTCGCTTTTGAATTGGGAATGAGTGCATATTCGATTATCCAGTTTCATCAATCCTCGACACTCATAGATACAGACAAAACTGCACATTACACTTCTAAAGCTACACTTGCTATGTCCCATTTGGGCAATGCATATCACTCATCACAATGGGCGGAAATAACTCAAATATGCGTCATGATTATAAGCACAATTATATTCATATTTTTGGCTTACAAATTGTATTTGGAGTTTGGATGGCATATTTATAAAAAGATCGGTGCCGATTTAGCGATGCGAGGTAGGATAGAGCTATAGTACAGATAAGCAGTTCAACTGACACAACCCTTTCAGATCGCTATAAAATGTATCAGATTTTCATGATGCTTCTTAAATTTGATTTCTTCTTTTTTCTCGGATTTTCAGTGCAGTATTTGGCTCTGTTGATTGTTGCATGGTGGCCAGACTCGTCTTCCAAAGGGTTGGAATCAGAAATTGTAAGAGAATTAATTGAACATATTGTACTTAGTTGTGTTGTTTCTATCACGATGCTTGTTTCAGCATATTGGGGTGTAAGTTTTTTTTTTTTTTTTGAGGATAATTTTGTTATTAATAATAGATGACTAATTGTTAAAAATAGTTACGACGTGAAAAGAAGATCCACATGTTTATCTTCCTGACATTATGTATTGCAAGTATGGCCTATTATATCTACATGCTCATCCAGATTGCTAAGGATCCAGAGAGATTTTTAGGTTCAAAAGCTTTCCTAACCTTTTTCTGTAAGTTTACACACGCTCTCGAATTAAAACACCGATCTAAACCCTTACTTTTTTTTTTAGTGTGCGTTGACATGGTTTTGATTTTGGTAAATAAATAAATCAAGGGATTTTCTCCTGTATGTACTGATAATCTTTCTTAGGCTTCCGTACCTATAGCCATCATTTGTTTAAGGAATTTCAACCTCGGTCTAATGAATCACAGTAAGTATTTCTGTTATTGGCATTATTGTTTTACTCAATTTTTTTTCAATAGTCTCTCATGCCACTGCTTCGGCCACCTCAGCGCATTCTATGGCCCCATTAGGTATAGAAAAATCAAACTCTTCTAGACGATGGTCTATTGAATAATTATAATGTATTCCCCCCTTTTTTTTTCTTTTTTTCTTTTTAACGACAACTCCTTTTTAATAATTATCCCATTGCATCTTTCCCCATCCTTTTTTTTTTCCCTTACAAGCCTATTACTATTCTATTACAGACAACAAACCCAAATAAAATCAATATCCTGTGACTTGCCTCCATTTGCATATTTTACCGTGGGAAAAAGACCGTCATTGGAGAGTTTTTTATTTCCAGGAACATCAAACGTAACATAACCCACTTTCTTTTTTATCCTCTTTTTTTTTTTCTCTCTCTCTTTTTCTATCTCTTTAAATGTCTAAACTTGATTATTCTACTGACCCAAAAAGAGGTGAACACCCTTTAATTGTACGAAAGGATGCTCCATTCAATGCAGAACCTGATATCACCGACTTGGTGAAGAATTATATTACACCTGAGAAATACTTCTTTTGTCGTAACCATGGTCCTTTACCGGATATCAATGAATCACAACACATTATCGAGATACAAGGCATAGGAATTGAAAAACCAACTCAAATCACGTTAAAAGATATCAAAGAAAACTACGAAAAGACCTCTGTCATGATGGTTATGCAGGTAAGGAAAAAGAAAAAAAAAAAGACTATCTTGTGTTTAATAAAATAAAAACCTGTAGTGTGCCGGAAACAGAAGAGACGGGCTTCATAAAGTGAAACACACAAAGGGAGTAAGTTTATCAAATATGATCAGCACGTAATATAAGCACTAATGATATGGGCAGGTGATTTGGGGGCCTGGTGCGTTAGGAAATGCTATCTACAGCGGAAGCAGACTTCGTGATATTTTAGCTACCGTTGGCGTAACAACAAAGATTAAAAATTTGTCTAAACTCCATGTAGCGTTTGAGTCTGTGGAACAGGTAAAAACCAAAAACCAAAAAAAACCAAAAAAAACCAAAAAAACAACAAATAGATAACGCAATAATATGATTAATTTATAACGCAATCATAGTGTGAGGAAGACACGTGTTACGGTTCTTCCATTCCCTTATCAAAAGCATTGTAAGTTAAAAATAGTATAGGCAAAAAATGTTTCGGACAGAACACATTAATCAAAGAACCACAGAGACGAATTTGGTGATGTGTTATTAGCTTATGAGGTAATTCCATCCGTTTTTGTTCTTTCCTTCTTTATTAATATTTCTCCTCCACAATAGATGAACTACAGTACATTGACTCGTGATCACGGATTTCCTATTCGAGTCGTTGTCCCAGGTAAGCTTTCGCTCCCCTCCCCCTCCCCCTTTTTATCATGAAATGGATAAATTAAAACATTCCCCTAAGGTTACATTGGTGGTCGATCTGTAAAATACTTAAAATCGATTACAATTCAAGATCATGAATCTTTATCCTACTACCAACGCAGAGATTATAAAATTCTACCTGAAAGCGTAAAGTTGAATCGTCAAACTTCTCTTATTAAAACTCACACATTATAATATTAGATTGCCAATGAGGACCAGGCCAATAGTTATTGGTGCAAGGTGCCGTCGATTGGAGAATATAACGTACAATCCTATGTATGTGATCCTGCAGATGGATTACATGAGAAGAGTGTTTCAAACCAAACAGCTCAGGGATATGCCTTATCAGGTAAATTTTAGTTTCAAAAATGTTCTTCTGCTGTCTCAAAAATTAACTTTTATGAAAAAAAGGCGGGGGAAGAAGTATTCAGAGAGTTGGTAAATATCCCAAACCCCCATTCATTTTTTAATTTTGAGGGAGCTAAACCGATATTTAGATGTGTCTGGTGATGATGGAAGAACTTGGACAACGGCTCAGTTGTACCAACCAGCTGCTGAAGGAGACAATTGCAGAGTATGGGGATGGTGTCTATGGACAGCTGTGATTCCAACGAAGAGAAATGTCCGCATCGTTAGTAGAGCAGGTAATAAAGAAGTAAAAAAAAAAAAAAAAAAAATGTTATTGAAGCTTTTTACTAGTCGACTCTTCTGGTAACGTGCAACAAGAATACCCTGTTTGGAATTATCGTGGTGTCATGAATAATTCATGGAGAACCGTAGATCCACTCACTTTGGAGATGTCAAACATTTAATAAAACATTTTTTTTTAAAAAAATAAAGCAATAACTCTAAACGTTTATTACAGTAAAAAATTATATAAGTGGTATGCGAGGAGGGGGTTTTGTTGAAGAATAAAAAAATTAAATCAATACAAAAAAAAAGAGATTGGATGCGATTAGAAAAAATAAATAAATTATATATATATAAAAATACAGGGACCCAAAAAGAGACTATTTTTTTTAACGCATAGGCTTTCTACGAGCATAAACAAGGCCAAGGAATACAATGACATTAAAGGCAAAGAAACCACAAAGGATACCAAAGTTACGCCACTTGTGGTCTGCGCTCCATCCAAATCTCGATTCGTAGAATTCAGGGCCAGAGTTAAAAGTACAGTAACCACACATGTCTGGTGCAACAGCTTGAGGGTTGTCAATGTAACCGGGTGCGCCATAGGAGAAGAAGTTCTTGGTATATTCGCCACATGTTTGTCCAGCAGGTACATTGAATTTCAAGAGATCTTCCTGTCGACAGGTCACCTTAAGATTGCCCAATTCGTTCACAGCGAGTCCTTCAATATAATAATGGAAAGGATCCAACCAGTACATCCAGGAACTCCAGAACTTGGGCATTTGAGAGGGTGCTTGCATCAAACCAGCAAACAAAATCAAGAGGGAGATAATCAAAGGATTGATAACAGCAGCCATCAAGGGAGATTCGGAAACGGAAGCAATGACAAAACCAAGAGTAACAGCCCAACATACAAGCAAAGTAAACATGATATAGAAATAACCAGAAGTCTCGGATGAAGAGTCCATACCAGCTGTCCAGTAGAAACCAAACATGAAACAAGCGGAATAGAAAGCAATATAAGGAAGTTCAACAAGGACAGCAGAGATAGCCCATGGTAACCAACTGTAATAACGGGAAGCATATTCACGTCTAAAGTACTGTCTCTCCGTAATAAATTTGGGCTGAGCAAGAATAATAAGCGTCATGGCCATAATGAAAGTACCGAAAAGAGCAAAGAGTTTGTTCAACATATCGGAGGATGAAGATTCAAGCTTCCAGAAAGTGAAACCAGTGATCAAAGAGGTAAACATAACATTGAAGAAACGACCCACATTGTAATCGGGAGAACGCCAGTAGGCCAAGGACATACGACTAAAGACCAGTTTGAACTGATTGCCCAAGTCAGTAGCATAGGTTTCAGCTGGACGAGTAGGGTTGGCATCTGAACCAGAATGAATCTCTTCGAGTTCTTCAACAAGCTTCTTGGACTCAGGGGAAGATTCCCAAATTTGAGCCCAATCAGCCTTGGCTTTACCAGAAGTACCAGCACCAACACATTCCAAAATATATTCAGCAGGATTGGCCTCAGGAGAACATGTGGGACCACCGTTGCTTTCAAAGTAGTTAATCATAGTTTGGGAGTTTTCACCAATTTCACCATAGTAAGCGGTTCTACCACCACGGACCAAGAGAAGGAGATGATCGAAATGTTCAAACAAGATAGCAGAAGGTTGATGAATGGTACACAAGACAGGCCATCCAGAGTCAGCCAACTTACGGATAAATCGAATGATATTGAAAGAACTTTGAGCATCAAGACCAGAAGTAGGTTCATCCAAGAAAAGAAGCTTGGGTTTTCCCACGAGTTCCATACCAATGGTTAAACGCTTACGTTCTTCAACAGAGATACCATAACCATATTCAACTTGACCAATTTGAGCATCACCGATGTCTTCCATTTCCAATAATTCAAGAATAGACTCAACATAAGCGTCCTTTTCTTCCTTGGGCACTTCCTTGGGTTGACGAAGATAAGCAGAAAAACGAAGCGCTTCACGAACAGTCACAGCAGGTTGATGTACATCCATTTGCTCACAGTAACCAGTAATACGTTCGAAATCACACATAAGTGCTTCATTGTTTAAGTAAACACGACCATCGATTTTACCAATTGTCTTACGACGAGCCAAGACATCCAAGAGTGTAGTCTTACCAGCACCAGAAGAACCCATCAGGGCAGTTAAATGACCGGGACGAACAATACCAGAAACACTGTTTAAGAGTTGAAGATGACCACCTTTAATAGGGACAGTGTAATCAATGTTTTGCCATGAGAAGGTGGTACCAGTAGCAATCTTATCCATGCTCGTAGTAAAGTTGGCTTGCTTGGAACGTCTGGCTTCTTCTTCTTCAGGTGTACGAGGCTTGGGAGCCTTTCCGGGTAAATAGAGCTTGGTAAGCGTACCAGATTTACTTAAACCCACAAACTCCATAGTTAAAGCAGCAATAAGAGTGAATAACAAGAAGAAACCAACAACAGCAACAAAATCGGGAGCCCAGATTTGTTCAGGAGCATAACTAAGATAATCTCTCAAGTAATCGTCACCGCTAACGAAACTGGCACCAGGTTTACCACCCACCATAGTACAGACCTTGTAATTCCAGTCATCATAACCAGGACCATAAGGAACAGCATTACCACTACCTTCACAAGTATATTCTAATCCACTTAATTCATTAATAAGCAACGCCTTGTAGCCATAAGTCAAAGGATTGATCCAATAGATCCAAGAGAGCCAAGGGTGCATTTTGTTGTAAGGAATGGTATAACCGGTATATGTGTTAATGGCAATAAGAAGACCACCAGATAACTGGGTAGCGACAAAGAAACTGGAAGTACAAGCACCAAAGAATCTGAAGAAACCGTTCATGGACAAGTTAATAAAGAACAAGACAATAATGAAAGTGAAGAAAGCGCCAGCGGTTAATCTTAAACCCATCATAAAATAGGAACAGATAGCAAACAAGATGACTTGAGCAGCCGTGTAAGGAATATCCATGACCACCTGAGCGAGATAAAATGCGGAAGGACGATAAAGAGCATACTGCTTATGTTTCTCAAGAATGGGGCGACCCATCAAGAAAGCAATCAGTTCGGATTGAGAGATAAAGGCATTAAACAAGAGACAGAAGAAAAGAGCACCACCTCTGGAGAAGGCACCAGCACCATCGTCGTTCATTTTAAAGAAACAAGAAGCGGTAATAAGAGATTGAATAAGAATTGTACCATAACGAGAGATCAAGGCACCTAAATCAGTAATGTTAAGATGATATTGACGAATGGTGAGATATTTGACTTGTTGAAAGAAGGATGCTGTGAAGGGGGCGCTCTTTTTAGCACGCTTTTGATGTTCATCATCAACAGCTTTTCTAAAGATATCAGCTGGCTTTTCACTTGCAATCATGCTTTCGTATTCATGGAAGTTGTTCATCACTTGCTTGTAAATGGAAGACTCGAGGTATCTTTTTTCGAAATCGACAGCAAATTTAGGAGCAGACTTTTCATACCCAGGCATAATTTCACGTTCATTCGGGTTACAAAGACCCGTCAAGAAATCAGGAATGGATTTACGGTGAGGACAGAAGAAACCGAGGGATTCAAAGTATTCTTTGGCGGTGTCGACAGGACCAAAGTAAAGACATCTACCTTCGTCCAACAAGAGAACATTATCGAATAAAGCAAAGATATTGTTCGAGGCTTGGTAGAGAGTGGCAACGGTGGTCTTTTTGAAGACATCGGTCATGATACGAAGAGAACGAACATAATCGAGCGCAGAAGCAGCATCTAAACCACGAGTAGAACAATCCCAACAATTGATGGAACTGGAAGTGGTCATTTGTTCAGCAATGGACATACGCTTACGTTCACCACCAGAGAGACCACGAACCCAAGCATTACCCACCATGGTGTTCATTTGTTTGGTAAGACCGAGCATGTTACCGAGCATATAAAGAATCTTGTCAACGAATTCGTTCTTGGTTTCATCAGGAAGACGCTTTCCTGGAGTTTTCATACGAAGAGCAAACTCGAGTGTTTGCTTAGCAGTCAGTGTGGGGTAATGTTGATCTTCTTCTTCGTTATAACAGACTTGACCACGATAATGTTTTGCAAAGGTGTCAGCATCGATACCACCATAACTGACGGTACCATTGACATCCGTGTATGAGCCAGTCATATTAGCCATGACCTTTAAGAAGGAGGTACAACCTGCACCAGGACGACCCAGTACAAGCAACATTTCTCCGGCTTCACAATGACCGGTAAGGTTGTTTAAGATGACTTTTTTATTTTTGCTGCCACCGAAAAATTTCCAAAAAGCGAGGTAAGTGAATACGGTAGGAATGGTATGTGCGTCTGCTGCTTCACCCTAAAGTTTTATAATTTAGTATCACAGATTAAAAGGGGAATGTCATAGTTACTGTACCATGACGGTTAAATCTTTCCAAATGAGGCCTAGATTTTTCATATGGTGACCGGCAGAGGTATGATCACTTCGAAGACCACTAAGAAATTCATCTAAATCGAACTCTTCAGTGTTGCCTTCTTCGAGTTGACCTTCGTTGACTGATTTACGACTGATGCGAGATAATTCACGCTTTAATTCGACGTATTCGCCCTTGGCAGCTAACAGGTAAAAAAAAAAAAAAGTTTAGATTTTTTTAAAAAAAAAAAAAAAAAAATATAATAAAGGGGGGCTTTTACCATCAATGTTTACTGCGTTTGCATTAGGTTCACCAAAATTTCCATCGGTTTCGTATTGAAGTCCATTTTGATAAACTGTCTGTGTTGATCCGTCACTAGAAAGTCGACCTGAATCCCGTCCTTTGTTGGGATAAATATCGTGATTGGTCATTTAAATGACAGAAAAAAGATTTATATAAGTGGTAGTGTTGGGATATAAAGTACAGGGTTAAAAAAAAAAAAAGAAAAAAAAAAAAGAGAGAGATAAAGAATAAGAATTATTGAAGAAAAGTACTCTGGATTTTTTTCGAGCTGCCTTTTATACGAAAAACGTGTTTTATTAGAGTGCCGTAGTTTTTCCGCTATGAGCATGTCAATTAGTATGTAGAACGGCATCTACGTTACCGACCCTATGATATCAAGCTGGAGCGGAGTATTCGCCACACTCCGATATCGGACACAAAGGGGGGCGATTATCCCCACACACACACACACACACACAAACACACAGATCAATTTTTTTGTTGCTGTCTTTACAGGTTTCTAACCTCTAATTTACAGCCTACGTTGAAATGTGCAAAAAAGCCGCAAGTTTTTTTTTTGTCTGATTGTCAAACCAGCCTTCATACAGCCTAAAGCAAATCCCCATTCCCGTTCGAAGACGGCATAAAACCTAAATTAGAGAGTACGCATGCACTTGTTGTCAAATAGGGCTCTATATTATATGGAAGCCGAAAGTACCGATGTGTTTTATTTATATTCTTATCAACCCAAATATTCTGCTTTGACTTTTTAGAGCCTTTCTCGGCTTTGTGCGTTTCCGTGACCTATGATTGGCTCAAATTAAGCACTGAGATTTTTTCGGAGCGGGTTCAAACTAAAAAGAACGGGCCGATTAAAAATGGTTGGTTATTGACAATCTTTAAACCGGATTGTTTGTATATTTGTACAATGGTATCATTGTTTGTTTTTTCTTATCAAGCCTCACATATATTCGTACGACGTTAATTATTTTAAAATGAAAGAAAAAAAACTAGACAGAGAGAAGGGGGAAAAAAAAAAGGAGATAATTAGCCTGAAACTAACCAAGAATTGGGGTTTTCTTTTCTCATCATTTTCTGACTTGGATATGCTCTCCCAGAAAAATAAAAAAAAGTTGGTTCCACTTTAATTAGGCCTACGAAAAAAAAAAAAAAAAAACTTTTTCTTCTTTTGAAAATGCAGCACATAATTGATCTGCAAGTAATTGAGTAAACGATTTAGTTTTGTGCAACACTCAAAATAAAAAGCTATTAAAATGTAACCTATCGGCTAATCTTTGATACTTTTTCTTACTCAACTATTTTTAGACAGACATCCTATTCACAAGGATTTAGCAAAAACTATTTGCTCGGCTTTTTCATGCGGATATATAAAACTTCCTGGCTTATAAGAGCTATTTCATTGGCTAAGCTCGCGTTTTTCTTTCTTTCTTTTCTTCGCGTCTTCTCTATCCAAAAGCTTGTTTCCTTCTTTAAGCGGCTCCAAAGGCTGTTTAAAGAAAAAAGAGAACATCCGGGTCTTAAAACTGCATAATTTACTATCCTGGCCTTACAATTCTTCTATATCAACAACAGTGCTGACAGAGCCATGATTTTTTTTTTTGGAGACAATTGGGATTTTTAGTTGTTATTTGTATCTAAACTGATACCAGAGGGCCGACCATCCAGTCGCAAGACCAGAAAAAAAAATTTAGAACAGAAAACAATCACGAAACGGCATACAAATAAAATAATAAAAAAAAAGATGCGGAAGTCACCATTGACATGTGCATTTTTCAAAAAAAAAAGGTTATTATCTGAGTGAGCTTACAACTCTGTTAAAAGAAACTGTGCATGTAGAAATGTCTGTTTTACAGAATGCATGCTTTTTTTTAAATTGTCTGGGAGATGCACGCACTGATAGCAATGATGATGGTGACAGTAGATAAGAGTTCTCGGGTGTTGTTGCATTTTAACACGAGTTTTATCGTTCTTCTACTGAGTGAACAGAAATGGGCCAATAGGCATTCACGGCAAGCGATTATCAATTTCAACATATACGGATGATTGCAACAAATAACAACATCAAAAAACGCCCTCGATCAAACCCAACATTTTGGAATCAACCCCCTTTTTTCTATGTGCTCGTCAAACGATGATTCCGCTTTTTCTTCTCTAATAGGATTGACGATAAAGGAAGGGGGTGCTTTCTATTAAACAAGCAATACCGTCTTTATTCTTTTGAAACATCATTGACATGATGTGTTTATTTCAACTTTGTAAGGGATTTTTTTAATTCTAGGTAAGACTTGAACTCTTTTCCAAATACACTTTGAATCTGTATTTTCTTATTCTGTGTGGCCTCTCCTCTTTTTCTGGAAATTTACGGTTGGAGATTTCTTCGGTTCGTGTAACCAATGGCAAATTTAAAGTTTTATAAAGAAAAAATTCGTTCTGGGGGTATTTCGAACATTTGATCTGCGACCTACTGAGAGTATACACTAGATTGGCCCCAAGGGTCACCATCGTAACGGGGTGCTTCTTTTTCAACATGGATACTTTAATGCAATGTCAAACCTTAATTTTTAACTCTTAAGTTTACCCTTATTTTCTTCGTTTTCAATATGCGAAATCAGTCAACATTCACTTTATACAAGAACATTTTGATGACAACGAGTTTTATGCTTTAGCAACCATTTCTTAACAAGGGTAATGCTATGTTCTTTCGGTTCAATGAGTTTTTATGGTATAATCAAGCGCACGAACCCTCCCCCCTTGCCCTTTAAGCGTCCATTAGCCGAAATTCGTACCATGATGAATGAAAAGGTTCTCCCTATTTTGCTTTTATTGTAAGGTGCACAGACACAATAATTGCACCACCTTTTTTAAATATTCACATCAACCGCCACTCACCTTTGTGATGTTTCGGGGGGGGGGACTGGAACAATAATCTATTATAAAGAAGCCATACGTGTTTGATGGAAAGGAGGGTCATTTTTACATGTGTTTCATCATGCTTGGGCAGGGATAAAAAAGTGGGGTTTGACTTCCCACATGTCTCTTTCTACTCGAATGTTCTTATCCAAACGAACTGGTTGCTATATCAAAAATATATTGGTAATACACAAACAGTTAAAAGTACCCCTGAGGTGGCATGGGGATCTATAGCTTATTTCTATCATTAAGATAGAAAAGGGAAAAAATGGTTTGTAACAGAGTTATTATGTCCATATATGTGCAATTTTAATGCTTTATTCTAAATGATGATGGTGTAACTAGGCTATGTTATTGTAGGGTAGGTCAGAAATGAGAGAGAAGCGGGCGGGAATGCGTCAGAAAAAAGAAAAAAAGATCGTCATCGATGTTATCAGCTCAGGGACCTCCCGATTTCCCTTATCAACCCGGATTCCCATCATTTGGTGTAATACGAATACCCGATTGTTTGTAAGCATTTATTTTCGGAGTCCCCACTTTCTTATAAGATGTCTCATTTTAATAAAAGTCTCTATGTGCAATGTAAAAAAAAAAAGAAGGCTCATGTGTGGACTGCATTGACACATGAATAAAAGCATTCGAGAGGGTTCAACTGACTCAATTTTTAGACCCATTCTGAATAAATAATCACGATGAGTCTGGCTTGAAATCACTCAGATTGGGTTGATTTTCAATCCGATCGAAGCTACAAACTGTTGACAGGGAAAAGATATTTTCCGGTAATTGACAATTGTCAATTCCCCAAAGAGTTAAAAATTGCCGGTCCCCCCCCCCTTATTTCTTATTGACAACATCTTTTCTTTAGAACCCGCTTCATGCCAAATCTCTTAGTGAGCACAGGCATAATACGCAAAATAAAATCCCCATTTGAAATACATCATAGAGACACTCTATTATTTGTCTCGGCAAACAACCTTAAAAGAGGATGATGCCGTTATTCGAGAAAGTGACCCCAGGAGAAATCAAGGGGAGTCATATGGGTCATTTGGTTTTACAACTGTCAACAGTCTGTCCATAGAATCACATGCTTTTTATTTAGTATGGGAACATGATGGTTCCATACCACAGATGGCCCTCTCATCCAGCAGTAGCCATTTATACTACTTTGACCATTATTTTCTGGTTGTGTAATACTGTCGTCATATATGTGTATAAGGTAGATTTTCTTTTTTTAAAAAGCCTAAACACAGAGATATTGCATGCATTGCTGCAGGACAGAAATAAAACTCCTCTCGGTTCAGAATGGTAAGGTTAGTCAACTGGTGAATTATTATTTTGTTTCTAGACAGAATGGCATAAAACACGATAATGATAGACACCTGCGTCATTTTGCTTTGTAAAAAGGTGCCACTGTGGATTTTGGATAACAAGAAAAGTATATATATCATGCATCTGCCTTGTTACACAATGAGGTGGCATCCTCCCCCCCTTTTTTTTTATGTTGCGCTCAGAGGGTGCAGTTTTATCGTGTATATATATATATATATATATATATATATATATAGGGTTAATAATGTAGATGCTGTGTGTTTTATGGGAAGGTATAAAAAGAGAGAGAGAGAGATAGAAAAAGAAAAGGGTCGAGATGTGGCTTAGTTTGAAAGTTAGTAGAGACAAATGCACAGTTACACTTTTGGAGTAATAATATTTTCACTCCTTTTTTTTTTTCCTTTTTTTTTTTCTCTTCTTTCTTTTTTTTTATTTTATTTTATTTAGATATGGCAGGGTTTGGTAAAAAAGCAATGTCTGGTGATGAGGACAGTGACGATATGGGATCAACCAGAGCAAATAAGAAGACGACGCTAAAGAAGCGAAAGCGATACAGTACAAAGGAAGAAGAAACTGGTGAGATTTTTAAAAGAAAGTGTTTTGGGAAGTGTAAGCGCGGGGCTCACATCTGTTTTGGTAAATAAAGATAGTGTATCAGTTGTTGTACCCAACCATCAGCAGGATACTGAAAAGAAAAAGTTGAAAAAAGAAAAAAAACCGAAACAGAAGGCTACACCAAAGAAAAAAGGTAAGCAACTCTTCTCACAGACACACACACACACATGATAATAAAATAATTTAGCGCCGTTGGATTTGGACAGACAGTGCGGTGTCATCATTACACCAAATAATCATCCTTGCACAAGATCACTTACGTGTAAAATTCATGCTATGGGTGCAAAACGATCTGTGGAGGGTAGAACACAGCCATTTAATGATTTACTGGCAGCCTATCAGAAAAAAGGTATAGGTAGACCACAAGGTATTCATAATAGATACTGTTATTTTTGTTTTTTTTCTTTTTCTCTTTAATAAAAAAGTTATACCATATATAAAAAAAAGAGCCCAAGAACTCATCCTGTGTCACTTAGTACCTGGTACGATGAATGATAAAGATAAGCTTGATGGAACCAAAAAGACATGGAATACGGGGTCAAGTCATAAAGAGCATGCAAAGACAGAAGAAGAAGAAGGGGAGGATGAACGAGAGGTGAATGAACAAGAGATTGATTCTGATGAAGAAACAGAGAGTGTACGAATAGCCATTGAACAAACTAAGCCTATTCCGCTCGGAAAAAGACAATTATTTTATGTTTGCCGAAAGCGTAAATATTACAAATTAAGAGATATATTATTAGATGCCATCACACCAAAAGACTCTACCTCTTCTGTATCAGCCACACCAGTAACTGCAGCATCTGAGGTTTATTCACAAAGGATCTAAAATAATTTATACGTGGTGCAAACACCAAATAAAAAATATACTGAACCAATCAATAAACTTGTCATTCTTTTGAAAGAAAATAAAAAAAACGTGGGTAATATGGGTAAGTTTTATCCACATGTGAGAAAAATTCATTTGCAAAAGATTGGTGTAACGGTACTCGCCTGAACGTTTTACAAAATCGAGATTTCACCGCCCCCGGATAAGGACCTGCCGAATATAAAGTAAGTTTGAATTTCTATTTTATTTTATTTCTTCTTGTTCTATTTTAAACTTCTTTTCTTCCATATCCCCCCTTCTCTTTTTCTCATAATGATGCCTAGGTATTTAAATAATTTAAAGGTGTCTCAAGTAAGCTAACACTTCCATTAGTAACAACAAGAACGATAAACTCAAGCTACCTCCTATATCTGCAATGGATGAATTTCTACCCACACGTACATGGCAATTAGAAGAGCAACCGGAATGGAAATCACCCCCTTATAGAGATAGAAACGAACTTTCGAGAGACACTTCTTACAAGACTTGTTTATACAATACAACTTCGCCCATTCTTATCCAACAAAGGGGAATAGACCCCTCTGAGTCTCCACAAGGGGCAACATCTTCTTATTTTCAATACACTACAGCAATACACTCACCAACACCACCACCACCGCATACACAACCAACAAGAGGTCCAAGTCGCGTAGATAATGACATTGAAGAGGTAATTGTGTATGTTTGTTCACACCCAATAAAGAATACCCTTATTTATCCACAATCGGTTGCTATTCTATTTTTGTTACTCTAAAAAGGTAGTTCGACAGTGTCATACATTATGCGATAATATGGTGCAACGTAAAAGCCAATTCATTCGACAAACAAGCCCATCCGAATTGGACTCAACACGGCCCTGGTTAGACGACATGATTGGTAGAGCCAATGAAGTATTAAATGCCTTGTTAAGGTTAAGAAAGCATCAAATGGCATCAGAACAACAACACCAACAACAACAACAATCTGAGCAACAGGTAATCCTTTAGCCCCCCTTGACCTCTCACTCTCTCTTTTAACCACCCCTTTTTTTTTCTAGAATAAACACAGTCCCCATCTATGGCGTGTAAGATCCTCTTCTCCATCTGCAAGGGACAACAACAACAATCATCATGTTACCCGACAAAGAAAACGAGGCGTACAGTGAATCTTTTTTGTTTTCCTATTGCATTTCTATTTACATGCTGACTTTTTCAAGTATAGAAACGACCTGCTTTTCAAGGCAAATGTCATAGCTGTAATATCTCTGAAACACCTGAATGGCGAAGAGGGCCCGATGGTGCTCGTACACTCTGCAATGCATGTGGCCTTCGTAAGTGCCAATGGTTGGTTCTACAATGGCTTATTTCTTACACATTTTTCTTCTTTTTAGATTATGCTAAATTAGCTCGTAAACAACAGGAAAATCGCGGCATGAGCACAAAGAGACTTACATCATCATCACCACCACCACCACCACCACCACCACCACAGGTGCAGTCGGTTGCAGATCATATCCTACCTACGAGTTAATTATACAATAAACCCCTCTTCCCATAACAGTGTGTTATGAGAGGCACAAAAAAAAAAAAAAAAAAAAAACGAGCGAGCTCATTTAGGGTAGTTTATTCCCGATTGAGTTTTTTCTCCAGTCAAAATGTCACTTTTTTCCCACTGTTTACAAAGATTGGGTTATCTATGATCTATAGACCCAATCATAATATATCATAAATTTGATAAGTCCAATCCAATTGATTGGTTATACATTCATAAAAAGATAAGCTTTTTTTGTATCTGTAATAAAAAATTCCTTTTCAGGATTTTTTAGACTTTTATAGTTTTTTTAAAAAAATGATAAACTAGCAAAAAAAACCTTAGATTTAATCATGCTTATAAACTCAGTTTTCTGATATCTTTTATTTCCCAGGAAACGTTCCCCCCTATCGCCCCCCCTTCTCTCTTTTTTTCCCCAGAAATGCGTGTCATCTCATGTTTTACTGCTATTTGTACGTGTAACCCTTCTTTTTTGCATTTCTGTCAAAAAAAAAAAAAAAAAAAAAAGATGCTCCGTCAATTCGGTGATTGTCCAAACATTTACTTGTCATTTTTTTTTTAAATCTCAATTTTTTATTTATTTTTGCTTAGCAAGGTAAACGAACCTTCAGAATGACAGAATTCTCAGAATCTTTCTTGATTTTCCCTTGACAAGATGTTGAATGGTCACACTCGCTTTTCCCCACCATCACCATCGCCTTTCTGCATGTGACCCCACATTACTCCCCTCCTCTTTCATATTGGCGTATCACACGAAATTGTCACACAAAAAAAAGGGGGGTTGGATTCCAAACATGAACTTCAACTCATATTCGTTTATTATACATCGACACCCGATAAACCCTCCTCTTCCTAAGTTTACATCATTTGATCAAAAATATATACCTTTTTTTCTTCTTTGCTTTTGGTATTCTTCATTGACAGAAGAAAAAAAAAGTTGTCTACAAAGCTTCTATTCAATGTGGGGCTGTCGGGGATTTTTCTATGCGATTATGCAAAAAAAAAAAAACAAATTAAAAGTCAGCAGAACAAAAAGCTCCTCATCAAGATTAAAAAGAAAAAGGGTATTTTTATTAGGATGATGAAAGGGAATATTATATTTACAAAAGATTTTCTTTTTTTTTAATCGTGATCCATTAAAGTAGTTGTAGTTGTAGTAGTAGTAGTAGCACTTGTTGTTTGCTGAAGCATGATTAATCGTTGTAATTGGTTAGGTGTTAATAATGGAAATGAATTTTGTTGTTGTTGTTGCTGTTGTTGTTGCTGTTGTTGTTGTTGTTGTAGTAGTAACTGTTGCTGTAGCTGCTGCTGCTGTTGTTGTTGTTGAGCCATCATACCCATCCAATTTAAAGTAGGTGTAGGCTGTAATGATAACCGATGTCCATGCTGATGATTGGGTAATATAGTTCTGCCCGTACTCACTGCTGCTGTTGTTGTGGTAGCTATCTTCACTTGCTCTTGTTGCTTTGATAATAAGACCTGTCGAAGACCCTCGTTTTGCCCATGATAATAAGAATGGTTAGGTAAAGACCCCGCAATGACCATAGCCGATGGGGATGTGTCCGCTGCCTTGACTTTTTTTTCTTCTTCTGCGGGTGGACAAAGAGAATACCGTCGTTGTCTTTTATCATTGCCTGGCCATGAAGGTGTAAATGTAATGGGTCTCCCACCTGATCCACCTCCACTGGACTCTTCATTCTTTTGAATCACTGTTTTTAGACCCCTTCCCACACCCAATGCTTGTTGTTGTTGTTGTTGTTGTTGTTTGATCTGGGTGTTGGCAAGGACCGTACTGCCACTTCGATTTCGTTTTTTAATCACGTCTGTTTTCAAACTCAGTGGACGGACCACGCCATGTAATTTCAGGAACAATCCACACGCATTACATAATGCAAGTCCTTCGGGATTTCTTCTCCAGAGTGGTGTTGTGGTGGTATTGCAATTGGTGCATTGGGTGACGGATTTATTTTGTAGTGATGACATTGGTGGTGAGGGTGTTTGTGGTGGTAGTGATGCTGATGGTTGCTGTGGTGATGGTTGCTGTGGTGATGGTTGCTGTGGTGATGGTTGCTGTTGTACCTGTTGTTTATTTGTTGGCACTGATGTGTGACCAACTGCGGGATCTCCCGAACCTGCTGGGAAAAAAGAAATTACGTGAGTAAAATATATAAAAAAAAGGTGGTGATTTATTAAAAAAAAAAAAAAAAAAAATCCCACTCACTGTAGGGTGTATCATTGAAATGATACATGGTGAGTAAATCCTCAAAACTTATAGCACCGGGATTTGTATAAGAGTCTATTTGTACGTCATCTTCGTTTGCAAAGTCAACAGGTATAGTGATGCTGTTATTGCTGACATGTGATAAAAGGGGAGAAGACTAAAATAAATAAAATATTTTTTTAGTATATACATATATATATATATATATAAATGTTTTGAAAAAATATTTTACTTTTTCATTTAAAGGAGAAGATGCACGCGCCGATCCATATACAAGTACATTTTGATTAAAATGATTATTACTTGGTGGGGCAGAAGATGATAATAAAGCTACAGTGTCATCCGGTGCTGGAGGTGATAATGTCGCTTCTTCCTTTTCTTTCTTTTTATTTAATGTCATGGCCATCATACGCCAGGTCAAATTCTCTAAACGAGATCCATTTGGTAAAGTGTCTTTGGCTTTGGTGTACAGTCGCCATACTTGCGTTGCCAATGGATCGGGTTGACTCTCTTGTTCTTTTCGAGGTGGGAATAATGAGTCGGATAAAAATGATGCAACGGGTGGACTGGATTTCTTCATCTTTTTGTGTGTGTATATATATATATAAAAAAAAAAAAAATAGAAAGAGAAAAAAGAAGAAATAAAATAAAAATTATAAAATAGAATCACTTATGGAGTTTTAATTCATAGTCACTTTTGATATGCGAAAAAAGGGCCCCCCACCACTCCACCTCACTCTTTTTTTTGCCGTCGTCTCGGCTTATCCCTCCCACACCCCCCTTTTTCTTTTATTTACACCTACTTTTTTTTTTTAAAAAAAATAGTTATGGATAAACTGCCTGAAGAAATCCTTTTACGTACCTTTAAACTACTTGTGAATAATGTCAGTCAATTAGCAACATTGTCACTTGTATCTAAACGTTTCCATCGGTGAGTGAAAAAAAGAAGAAGAAGAAATAGGCAGTAAGACTCACCTCGAATGTATATACATATAGAATGACGCAAGACGCAAAGTTATGGTATCTTTGTTTTAAAGAGAGATATCCTATCTGGGGCAGCAATGTAGACTACGTTTGTCGCTCCAAAAAACTAATTGATTGGAAAGAGTTCATGATTCACCTCATTAAACAAGAGAATGCGACCCGACATTTCTCGTTCGAGTTTGTAAAAGAACAGCCTGCCACCAACACTAACACCACCACCGGCAGCAGTAGTAGGAAGCGAAAATTGTTGGCAGATGGTGAACAGGATTTGGGTATTCTGATGGATGATTTTATGATGGAAAAGACACCGTTTTGGATACAGGATCCGTTGGTAGTGGATATCGACCGTACCAGTAAGAAGGGCATTGTGGCCACAGGCAAACATCGAAAGAATATAATCGAAAATCGTTCTGAGCACAAAATCTTGTTTTGGGAATATCCTTCTTGGAAATTAAAACGTACCTTTGAGCTCAACTTGACTCCACCCAATTTAACCTGTCAAATCATTGGTATTCAAACCATCCGTATGCCCAATACATCGCACCATGTACGTTTCTTTTCTCTCGCGATCGGTATGGGAATGGGATTATTACAAGAATTAGATGATATTGAAGACAGAGTGGATATTTGGAAATCGTTATTTATTTACAGACTCTTTCAGGATGGTTCAACACAATGTGTCTCCCATATCGAAATATCCGACAGTTTCTTGGGCAGAGAGATCTTTTTGTTTTCAGATACGTCATGGTCAGACGATGATCCGAACAACAAATTAACCGATTGGATGCAAATCGTCTCTCCATCCGATGCAACATTTGATCGTAATTACACTGTATTTATATTGGCCATTGGTCCCATCTATGATCGTATTACGGGCTGTGTTCAATTGGCCAAATTCGATTTACGTGGACAAAGGAATATTCTTGATCCATCCATTATACCCGTTTACTGGAATCGTACCTTGAATCAACTCTTATCGATTTCAAATACCATGATCTATGCTGATCCAACTCATATCATCACATCCATCAAGTTGGGCAACGAAGTCAGTTGCATGATTCATTTCAAATACCCCACCTATCTAAACCATTTAATCTGTACAGGAAGTTATCAAGAGGATGAGCTCTCCGTTTATGACTGGCGATTTGGTATCAAGGTAGGTTCCTTACCATGGAAATCTATCCCTTCCTCCTCTTCTTCCTCTTCTTCCTCCCCCTCCGCACCTTCCACTGCTGCTGCTGCTGCTGCTGCTGCTGCCGATGCTGCTGCTGAAAGAGACATCATGATGGATGTTCGACCATGGGGTTTGGAATCCACTCTCGTTCTACCTTCCACTGGCGACGATTTGGACTTGTCACATCGAGGCTTCAGGCTGATTGCGGTGGGGGATAATCGAAGTGATAATACCAGAGATAAATTAGAAATCAAGGTGTGGGATATATCCTATTTATTAAACGTGCATTGGAATCCATGTCAACCAGGTCCTCTTTCTAAAGAAATTGATTTCTCCAGCCGTTTCTCGTGGTGGTCAAGGCGTACAAGTGCACTTGAATTTTACGCCTACCATATGTTACACAAAGAAGAAAGGATCGTATTACCTTATTCACCGCCGCAAGGATTTGAATCCATGTTATTATCTCATACGTTTGATAAAGAAGAAGAGGATGATGAGGACGAGGAAGAAGGCTCAGAGGAAGAATTTATACCAGTGAAATACACAGCTTATAATGTCTTGTATACTTCCTTATTCCTCCTTACAGAAGATGGAAAAGTCACGGTGATGGACATCGAAACAGGCAAAATCACGGGCACAGTGGAAAATGTAGCTGCTCATACGTTACAACAAGTGAGAGGCATTGATGTCAATGTCATTGCGGGAAGAGAAGTGGTGGTGACAAGCAAGGAAGGTTTATTAAGAGGAATTGTGTATCAATAAAAAAAAAAAAAAAAAGAGAAGCCTACAATCGTGTGTATAATACTCAATTACCCGATGTGGATGTACTAAATTTTAATCCAATCAAAACTCTCGATCGGGCGAGTGGGGTATAAATTAATCCTGCATTCTGGTTTTCCAACAATATTTTTATTTCTATCACCTTCCCTTTTCTTCTCCCCTTTTCACCTTTTATTTATTTATTATTATTATTTTGGATGAACCCTTATCAGCAACACATTGTGCCTTCCGATGCCTCTTTAGACTCTAAACCGTTTTTATATAATGAAATACAAGATACACTCTTAATGGGAGAATATCCCTTAACAGACACTACCATCACACCACCCGTCATGAATAACAATTTAACTGGGGTTTATTCCAACACTGGATTTGATATGATTCAAATATTATCGCGACTCATTCATAGGTGCCTATACACGCAAATTACACACACACACGTTTTTTTTTTTTTTTTTTTTTTTATTGCTCACAACCCCCCTCCTATTTTAGACCCAACCCTCAGATACAATTAGGACCGATTGATTTGTCTTGCTCTTTTGTGGTGTCTGATGCCAAACAATACGATTGTCCGGTTGTCTATTGTTCACCTGCCTTTGAGAGATTGACAGGGTATACAAATAGCGAGATTGTTGGAAAAAACTGTCGTTTTTTACAAAGTCCGGATGGACAAGTCACTTGCGGTTCAAGGCGTCAACATACGGATAATCAAGCCGTCTATCATTTAAAAGCACAATTAAATCAAGGTAAAGAACATCAAGCTAGTATCATTAACTATCGCAAAGGTGGACAGGTAAGCTCTTTTGTGTGTGTGTGTGTGTGTGATAGGTAATTAAAATAATACCTCCCCCCCCTTATATTATTTTAAATAGCCGTTTGTGAACTTGGTGACGGTAGTACCGATTTTGGGGCAAGATGGTACAGTGGATTATTTTGTCGGGCTTCAAGTAGATCTTGTTGAGCAACCAAACTCTATTCTAGACAAGATGAAGGGTAAAAAAAAACTAAAAGGTTGACATCTTTTTTAACATGGATTTTTTTAACTCTCCCTTTGTTGTTGTAGATGGAACGTACTTGATCAATTACCACCACCAACCGATGAAAACAATTATGCCTACTTTGCAAGGTAGTTCAAATAAATTGGAAACGACCAACTATATTTTAATCAAGCACATCTTAATAGATAATAATCCTCTCGTAGATCCCAGCGTGGATGAATATTTTCGCGAATTACCTTCCTCTAATGATAACAACAACAGTAACCATAATAATAATCATGGTAGCACCCAGATGGATATTATCAGTTTGTTGGATTCAACCCAAATCGATTTTGAAAACTTGACAACCAGCGAGCAACAAATTCAAAAGGAATGGAATAAAGTGCTATTAGAACAATCGTGTGATTTCATTCACGTACTTTCACTCAAGGGTCTCTTTCTTTATGTATCTGATTCTAGTCTGGACATGTTGGAATATGAACCAGAGGCCTTAGTTGGCACCTCATTAAGTTCGATTTGTCACCCATCCGATATCATACCTGTCATGCGCGAAATTAAGGAAGCTACCACACATCCGGACAAGGTCATCAATCTTCTCTTCCGTATCCGAAGAAAGTGCTCGGGTTATATCTGGATTGACTGTCGTGGTAAACTCCACATGGATCAAAGCAAAGGTCGTAAATGTCTCATCCTCTCCGGTCGTGAAAGACCCGTTTACAAGTTACTGAACACTGTCCATATTTCGGACAATGAGTATTGGGGTAAATTGAGTCTGGCAGGCTTATTCACCCATGTCACTTCCACTTGTAAAGATGTCGTGGGGTTCAGTGCAGACTCTTTAGAAAACGAATCCCTCTATCAGTACGTCGAAAGTAATTACGTCACTGAGCTCACTCGTGCCCTCGAACGCGTCAAGGAGAACCAGATCACTAAAGTACGTCATACCATTCTCAACGCCAAAGGTGCCTATGTCTCTGTTCAGAGCACGTTTTATCCCGGTGATACTCTGCATGGTATCGGACAACCTTCCTTTGTCTTGCTCCAAATGAAACTTTTACAACAAGACGATCACGATGACAACAACAGCAATAACAACAATAGCAACAGCAATAGCAACAGCAATAGCACGGGAACAGACACTTGTAAAGACAATTTATTTTCGGAATTAGAAACATTTCGTAGTACTAATTGGCAATATGAATTACATCAACTTCGACAATCCAACCGACGATTACGGGAGCAACTGGAAAGATACACCAACCCTAACAAGCAGCGAAAAAAGGTACGCTAGATACTACATACGGTTCATTTTTCCCCCTTTTAACACCTTTTTATTTTATAGAAGCGTGTCAAGTTGATGGATAGTCCCAAGATGTGCGCCAAGTGTCAGCGGAAAGACTCTCCTGAATGGCGTAAGGGACCCAATGGGCCTAAAGAGCTTTGTAACGCTTGTGGCTTACGGTATGCTAAATCGCTTCTATCCAGTAAAAAATAATCCTCCCCACACACCCCTTTTCCTCTCCTTTTATATACCATCCATCAGATAAAATAAATATATACATGTTTTTTTTTAGTTCTCTAAAAAGAATTATACGGCCTTAGATCAAATTACAGCCATTCTGATGGACTCTTGGCTATTTCGTCATGTTGTAGATCTTCATTGTCTCTTTCAACAACAAATAAAACTAGAGACATTATGTTTTATACTTGACCAACACCATTTTGAAAAAAAAAAGTCTCCAAATGAAAGTTTATCCCTTACAGACTCCTTTATATGTGAATTTTCCAATTCACTGGCGATTTTTAGTTTTGCTTGTATCCCGTAACAAAAAAAAAAAAAAAAGGGTGATGGAATGTCTTTATGAGTAGTGGATAACAACCTTTTCTAATTCTTTGGGTAATAGCCCGTGTCCATGTACGGGGGGGGGGATAATACCCTCCAACTCCTTTTGTTGAAGCGGATACAGGTCCAATCAAGTGGCACAGGGTATTTCACCCTATATGCATTGAAAATAAACTTCTCCCCGAGAGTAAGTTGGTCAATACGTTGGTCTCTTTCAAACCGTTTCCAAGGCACGTGAATGACGATCATCAAGGAGACCCTCTTTAAAGAAGAGATTGGCCATACTTGCCCACAATTACAAAATGAAAAAAATGATTAAAATATATGAATGAATCAAACACTGTGTATTCGTATTTTTTTTTCTTATCCTGTAAATAATATTTGAGTATAGGCTTAATAGTGGATGTGTTAAATTTTTGTATGCATCAGAGTGCAGCAATCACAGGTGGACACCCAAAAAAGAGACTAGTTTTACATGCATGAGGAGTTATTTTCTTGTGAGAATATGGTTTCTTTGACAGACGTGCCACTGGTGACTTCTTTTCTGTAGTGGCCGTAAACGCACCATCTAAAACGGAAAGAGCCTAGATTTCAGACCTTTTTATTTTTTCAAGATGAACAGAGGGTCGAAAGGGCTTTTTTTTTTTTTGCAGCATTATAAATTCGTGGGTGTGGAAAATAGGGAACGGAGGATTTATAATATAAACTCCGTCTTTAGCATGATGTAAATGACGTAATGAACAAGTTATAGTGTTTTATTTTTATTTTATTATTTTATGGAGAGAAAAATAGATTTTTTATGCTCCCAAAGTGGGGAAAGCCTTTGCATCTGACAAGTTGACAGAACCTTGACCACCACGACCACCACGGCTGTTACCGCCGCGAGAACCGCGACTGTTGTTACCACCACGACCACCGCGACCTCCACGTCCTCCACGACGGTTTTCGCTTTCACTGCGATGAGCAGGTTGATCGATTTCGAGATAGACCTTTTCTTTCTTGGTCTTGTTCTTTAATTTGGGATCGGATTCCTTCAAAAATCCATGTTAATATAGAAAGAATTTGCGTTTAGTTTAAGGTTTACCTTTCCAGCAAAGTATAAGTCTTCTTCTTTTTCGAGAACGACAGCACCCTTCCAATCGGCATCATCTACCTTACGGGTGTCTTGGACACGGAAGTTTTGAGAAGACTTCTTTTCTTGGAGGTATTCTTCCAATGTCTTGGTGTTTTCCTCTGGTTCTTCGACACGAGTCTTAGTAGTTTCGGCGGCATCTGGATCATTGGGGTCCAATACGTCATGGGCACTATTATATAATTATTATTATTTTAGTTTTAAAAAAAGTCAAACATTTTTTTTTTTTTTTTTTTTTTTTAGGGTTTACCCTTGGAATTCGGCAGTGCCAGCTTCACCCCAGCCTTTGTTCACCTTCTTTTCATTATCACTAAGTAAGAAGTAAGTAAAAAGTAGTATTACATATATGAGAACTTACTGAATACCGGTACCGCTGTGACGATCAAATTGACGTCCTCTACCATTGCCATCGGTGGGACGACCTGGTCTTTCGGGTCTAGTATTTTTGGGAGCAGCTTCGGTAGTTTCAGTGGGTTCACTGACATCCTTACGGTTACCGCGATCACGTCTTGAAGGAGGAGAGACTAGATACAGTTGATATTAATAAATGACGCGTTCTTTTTTATTATTATTAAGCTTACCTGCAGGTTGTCTGAATCCGCCTCGGCGAACTTCTTTTCTAGTGGGTGGTTGAGGGTCTCCCTTCTTTTCGATGGGCTTAACGTTACCGAGCTTATCGATTTCAGTTTCTTCTTCCCCTAAAAGGGCTCCAAAACGATTTTGTGTGAATGACATGATATATTTATCCTTTCTTTATATATTTTATATATACAAAAAAAAAAAAAACTATTTGACAAAAAAAGAGATATGTATACAAAAAAGAAGAAGAAAGAAGAACTAAATAAAAAAAAAAATTAAATTTAATCAAGTAGGAAAAAAAAAAACGCCATTTTTTTCCAAGGCTTTTTTGGTGTATATGCTAAATTATAACCAATAATTTACTAGCGGCATACAAAAAATAAAAATACAGAAAAAAGTCGGGAATAAGAGAAACAGGGTACGCATGAAATTCCTGTTTCACTGTGAAGTGATAAACTAGAACTAAACAAATAACTAACACCCTGATGGGATTATACCCTAAAACATTCACACGCTCCCCACCCCCCCTCACACCCCCTATTCTACTCGTCATGTGATTTTTGATGACGACAATTACCGTGCCTTGCACCCCATATATATAAAAAAATAACTGTCAGTTCATTTTACATAACAAATATACACTTTTTGAGAGTGCAGCATTTAAATGTCAGTGACTGTCGTGTGGAGAACACATGATGAACACCCACCCCCATGCCTTTTTACTTCTTTTTCTGTGAGAAAATATTATTGTGCCACGACTGACTTTATCGCTGCGGATGGAATTAATTAATTTCCCTCATCATCATTCCCCCCTCCCCCAAAACCGCAGTAATAGGCTCACGAGCACCCAATATACCTGTCGTGTTTAAATATTGATTTTTACGTGCTACCCAGTTGATACCGCATTTTGATGACTAACTAGTATCATCTTTTTAGGATTATTTTAACCATATCAAGGCACACAAAATATGTGCAGTGGTTACCTCTCCTATGGAGAGCTCAGGTAGCTTTGCGCTTAAAAAATGACCGCATATGCGTTCTTTTTGTTTCATCAAAAAAAGGTTTTAACCCGTGTGGTTTGATCAGATATAAAAACATGATCTATCTATCTAACGTGGTGGTGAATCACCGCTAGATACACTGCATTTTGCAAATGGCCATCTACAGACACCCCTTTCTATTTTGTTGTCACTCTGTGCTCACGTTTATTTAAAATCCAAGATCTCGTCTACATATATCTAGCCAAACACACTGAAATCATCCTCATCGGCTACGAGTTGATTTTTGGGTGTGATCTTACGGCGGTTTTTAAGTCTAATTTGATTATCATTGGCCATGGGAGGAATTCTTTTGACCTTACAGCCTTCACACACCGGCACACATTTCCAGCACCGTTGGAAGGGATGACCACACGACCAACATTGGGCAGTGACGCACATGATGCGTTGACATTTTTCCACATTTTGATACAATGGGCCATCGTCGGCCTGTTGTCTCCTGTTATTTCCATTTTCTTGTGTCTGCAAACGTTGAATACGTTGCTCTAACAGTGTCAACTCTCTTTCCAGCTCATTTTCTTTCTGATCGGGTGGCAGATAACCACAAATTTTGATGTCTAATTCCACATGTGGGTGAATCGAGAGTTTATTCCAAGTCCTTTGATACGATGCCAGATGAGGTTCATAATCCATGTAGTAGTGATACAGATTGATTTTCTCAATAGGTAACGAGCCAGGTTTAACAGAATTGAATTTCAACATTTCCTGTAGTAGTTTGATGTCCACCTCCAAGTTGGTGTTTTCTTTACGGTGAGTCGCACTTAGTTTTCGCAGTTGAGGGAATTTAATCAGCATAATGATGGGTGAGAAATCAGGATCATCATTGTCATCCATCACAACCTTATTTTTATGAGCGGGGTTAAGGGATAGGTGCATCCAATACATATATAGATTCTTACCTCCTTCACATGTTGTCTTAAGCCATTGATATCGTCTAATTTTCGAAGGGAAGAATATATCGGGTGTAGATCGTTGTACAAATTCACATCAAATACGATTTTTCGCCAGACATATTTCGAGGACAAGTAAAAATATCTCATTTGTTGACAAGTGTCCATTAAATGAGTGTTCGAACACAAGTCCAAATGTTGACTAATGTTGGTAATGACATCGTAAGGAAGTCGAAGTAACCAAGGTCTATTATCTTTTTCCATTTATTAGCTATAAAAAAAAAAAAATAAGTTAGAGAAGAAGAAAAAAGTATTCTTATTAAGCAAAAGTGTGACAGCATACTTACAAATCAATGCGGACTACGGAATCACTTGCCTTTTCTTATCCTTTGCGAAATGCAAATTGGTGTCTCTCGTCATATGTAATAAAACAGTAGCCAAGTTAGTAACTATTGTAAGTCATCGTATCATGAACAGGATGGATTAGCTTAACTATCCCCTTCAATTGACAGCTTTTTCGGTAAAAATAGTTAGGTTATTACCATCCAATTTTCAGCAGATAGTAGCAGTATGAATTTCAATACTTATCAACATCCCATCCAGATTGCAGTGCTAATATTAGTATTTGTATACCCTTCATCTAAGCTTTTAAAACGAAAAAAAAAGAAAGGTCAACTTAAATCTGAGTGCATGGTGAATTAGCTCATTGGGTTTTAATTCTTTCCAATATTTCTATTGGCTAAATGTGTCCCTGCCCACACGCACGCACAACACACACACACACACACACAAAAAGCGAGTTTTTTTTGTTTTTTGCTTCTTCACCTGCAAACCAGCTTTGTTTATTTTATATATAAAAAAATAATACTAATGATTGCGATCACAAAACGTGGTCTCAGCCTACTGTTGTTGGGGTTATTACATGTGGTTGTACCTGCAACAGCCATTTATGAATCACAGGCTGGAACTTTTGATTGGTAAAATAATACAAAACGCGATGATAAGGTTTAGTTAACATTATCTTGTTTAGGCATCATACTTGGGTCGGTCATCCTCATGAAGCTGTTAAAATTGACAATGACCATATTGCTGTATATACCGAAAAGAACATTATTGCTTCCCTTAATACCCATTCGGGTGCAGTTGGTAAAAAAAAAAAAAAAAAAAAAACTGTTCATCACTTCTTATCATCATCATCTAATATTTTCGATAGAATGGAGACAAATACTTGAAAACGAATTAGATCATTTTGTAGCTACTGATGCCGGTAATTGTTCACTTCATTACTCTCTCTTTTTTTCGCAAACGATCTAACAAAGAGTATATTTTAAATAGGAATTTTAACCGTTTCTAGTTTACCTGAACGCGCTCAATTCTGGAATCAAACCAACGGTCAATTAATCTGGGAATACACCTTATCCGAATCCGAGATTTTCGGTGCAGCCAAACCCATCGCATGGGATAATGGAGAGTCTGTTGTATCTATCGGTAACACTAAACTTGTTAAGTTGTCAAAGGAAGGAGAGGAGCTTTGGAGCTGGACTAGAGAATCTACGGGAGAGTAAGTTAGAAGGGATTGGAGTTTTTTTGTTGCTGTTGTAAGGTACTCATACCTAATTTCTTTCTTTGAAAATTAATCAGCTCAATGAATGAAAGTATTCAAGTACTTCAAAGAGGAAACGATATCTACGTTGTTGTGGAACCTATCGAGGATTCAAAATCACCTGTTTTCGCTGTCAATATCCTTGATAGTGCCACGGGTGAAACCACCAAGACAGTTCAAATCCCTTGTCATGCTAATTACGATCATGTCGCCTATGTTGGAAACTATATCTTTTGGACAGAAGCAAACCTACTTAAATGGTCTTCTATTGATAAGAAGGACGTCAAGAGCATTTTATTAAAGGTAAATTGCATGAAACTATCCGGACGCATGAAAAAAGAAGAATTAATTTTTTTTTTCTACATAGACTCTTGTAGATTCACTTCCAACTGCCGATAAATTTGATCCCACACAAATTAATATTCTGGGTGATAGTGATGATGCCAATACCAAATCTTTTATTCTCTCTGCTCAATTTGAAACAGATGAAGGATCCGAAGTTGCATCTGTTCTTGTCAATATTGAAGAAAAGGCTCTTGTCTTGAGTACGTATTTTGGTTCTCAAACTACTTTTGGCGGTCTTGATTTCTATGAATCTTCCTTGATTCGTTCCGTTCGATCTTCATCCAATGAATTCACTACCTCTATCTTACCCCAAGGAAAAGATATTACCATTCAACAAGATTTCTCGTTATCTGGTGAAATTAACTATGTAAAATTGATTCATCTTGAACCTTTGGCTCTTTTTGTCGTGACCGAAGGTTCTTCTGTCTTGTTCTATAACGAATCCGGTCTTGTCTGGTCTCGTGAAGAATCCTTGAGCAATATCGCCGCTACTGAATTTTTGGAACTTCCTGAACCTAAAATGTGGACCCAAATGGTAGATGAATTAGATGAAACCGTGAGTGAACAAGCAAATGAGAACCCTCTCTCTCGTTACATCCGTCGTCTTACAACCCATGTTCTTGAAACCCGCAAGTTCCCCGGTTGGATCATTTCTCATATCATTGGCATGTCTGGATCTACACTCAAGGATGAAGAAAATGCGGTTTCCACTTTGGAAGCTCAATCTTGTTGGTTGAACCAATCCAAGCCTGAAATGTTGTATCGTGATAATTTCGGTTTACGTAAACTTTTGATTTCTGCTACAAAGAGTGGAAAGATTGTTGCTCAAGATACTTCTCGTAATGGTAAAATTATCTGGAGTCGTTATGTAGATTCGTTCTCTTTCACCAATGTCTACGTCGTTCGTGCTGCTGCTGTCAAATTACCTCCTGTCATTGTTGCTATTGGTGATACCTATGATGATGTCGGAGGACAAGCAACTGGTTTCCTTCGTATCAATGCATTAACCGGTGAAAACTATATCTCTACCTCACCCGAGTCTCTTGAATTCTTTGAACCTGTGGTCGCTACTAATATCGGTACAGATAAAATCATGCGTTTACCTATTGAAGACCCCGAAGAACGTACCCACATGTTGGCTATTTATGAAGCCGGTAGTGGTCGCGTTTATATCTACCCTGATTCCTTTGCCGCTCGTGAAAAATTCGCTGCTGAATTCCTTCCCAACTTTTATTTCTCGCATCAAAACAAGCATGGTAATTTACAAGGCTTTAAAGTAGTCGAGGGCTACAGAGGCAGTCTCAAGGTCTTGCCTGTGTGGGAATTCAAATTGCCTGAAGGTGAAAATGCACTTACAATGAGTAAAGCTCAAGTAAATGAAAAGGTAGCATCCATTGGTCGTGCACTTGGTAACCGTAATGTGCTTTACAAGTATTTAAACCCTCACATGTTTGCCTTGATTACACGTGGATCTGCCAAGGGCGTCATGAAGGTGCGTATCATGGATTCTGTCAAGGGATCTATCTTGTATGAAACTGTACACACACAAGTGGATACAGAGACAAATGAAGTTCACGTCATTCAATCCGAGAATTGGTTTGTCTATCATTTCTGGAGCAACAGTGCTCAACCCATGGGTTATCAAACTGTTGTCTTGGAACTTTTCGAAGGTGAAAATGAGAATGAGCGCGTCAAGAGGTATGATATATATATATATATATATATACATATTTATGATACACATGTGCATTGTTATTTAACTTCTTTCTAGTTCCAACTTTTCTTCTTTTGATAATATTCAACCTCATGTTCTCTCTTCGGCGTTTGCTTTCCCTTACCCTGTTACCACAATGGGTGTCACTGAAACTAGAAATGGTATCTCTACCAAGAACATTCTTTGTAAGGATATCTCTCTTTTTTTTTCTCTCTCTTCAATTCAACAATACTCATACCTACTTTTTCTTCTATATAGTCGGATTACCCACTCATCAAATTATGGGTGTGAACAAGCGTATGTTTGATCCTCGTCGTCCTAAAGAAAAGCCTAGCAAAGAGGATCAAGAAGAGATGTTAATTCCTTACGGTCCTATTCCCGATGAGAAACGTTTATTCTTGACCTATGGTTTAGATGTTGCTGGTGTGAAGTCAATCATTTCAAGCCCGTCCTTGTTAGAATCCACAGCCCTTGTGTTTGCATCGGGTCTTGACACTTTCTTTACAAGATCGTCACCTAGTAAACAATTCGACGTGCTTTCAGAAGACTTTTCCAAGGCCCAATTGTTATTGACCATTACTGGTTTGATTGTTGGTATTTGGGTGACTGGTCCTATTGTCCGTAGAAAGCGTGTAAATGCTTTATGGAAATAAAGTAGTAGTAGCAGAGAGAGAAAGAAGAAGAAAAAATGTAACAAGTAGCAGAAATTAATAAAACAATTATATACACATTACTATTATAAAAGTGTTCCCTCTTGCCACCAGCCATGAGAGACCGAATAATATAGGAAATTGATCCTTTAGAAATCATGTGAAAAAATGTGTTATCCGTTACACAAAAAGAACATTTTCGCATAAAAAAGCAAAACTTTAATGTTCATTTCCTCAAGATACAATGAAGAAAGTAACCATGATACGCACACGGATGTGATGAGAATTCCACGGATTATTCAAAGGATAACACATACTTCCAGAAAGTAGTGAAGGAAAAATTAAGTTTGTGAAAGTAGCCTAGACAAAATCAACAAAAATAAACAAAAAAAAAATTTTTTGGTATAAAAGGGAGACTGCTGCGAAAAAAACGCCCTTTTCCTTTTTATCCTCTTTTAAACATTAGAACAGAGGTGTTAGCATGGCTTCAGCACAAGGAAGACACTCTCGTCTCTGTTCGTTTCCGTTAAACCTATTCACTTCAGATCGGGTAGTGTTCCAAAGGCCGTAGTAATCCCTAAAAAGATTACATTGAGGAGTCTGCTGGTTGTCAAAGTCGCTAGGCAATGGTTTCGGCTGTTGCCTGTATCGCTTCATTCGGATCCGGTACAACAATCTGACTGGGGCTTGTCGCCCTCTATGTTCCAGGAACTTCTTACTAAAACTAGTGCCACACCCGGTTGCTTGGTGGAGGGTGGATTTAGGAGCATATTACTAGACGGTGGATGGTCGTAGCCGTTTGAAGCCAGTCGATACGTTCTTAGTCATTGGAGTTGGTGTGGGCTGTTATCTTTGGTCGGGATCTGATGACAGTAGGAAGTTTAGTGCCCGAATGCATCTTGTAAGTGCTGCCTTGTTTACGTCTACGCTAGAGATATTGCATTCTATAGGCAGCCATAGATTGGCCGCCCGTTGGACAGCTACCTCATCTACACGGAATGTTAACCTTAAAGCCAATTACTCGTCCAGGTGCGGCTGCTACGATTCAGCTGCCAGGGTAAAAAGCACCACCCCAACATGGTGTAGGGGGTATTTGGTCCTGGTGATTCTTATGTTGCGCATTGTGGGTAGGTAGCATGTAGGATTATTAGGTTCTGTATTGAAGATGGCTTATCGGAATTTACCTTTTGGGCTAGGATGTGCTTCCACCTTCTCGTGGTCTGGCCTGTTAACCAGCTATTTTATGCTGGGAACTAGGAGAAGCACTTATCAGCATAGTTTATGTCAAAAAAAAAAAAAAAAAAAATTAAAGAACAATCTATTCTTAATACCATGCAATCTATTTTCAAAAATCAATTGAGGTGCATAGATGATTGATTTGTGAGAGTGTTTAACGGAACATTATTACAGACATGTGAACCTTTTTGAAATTATTCATAGGGTGCCTTGATACCCTAACGTTTTACAATATAGAACTAAAGCTTGGTGAAGTCGCATCGCAATTTTAGAACTCACCCAAGTGAGCATCATGATACCAGAGGTTCGTCTATCTCTCATGGTTTTTTAACAGAGCTACTTTTTTCTTTTTTTTTTCAAAAAGCCAAAGTGAACGCTTTGCAAGTGTGTTGAGGATAATTATCAGATGCTGTGAAGCAGGACTTAATCGAATTTATAGGCTCATTTTGCAATCACGTATGCTTGCAACTGCTGTCAAACATTATTTTGAAAAGCTTGAAAATCTTGTAGATTACATGATATAACGGCATAGCAAATGCTGAATAGTGAAGAAAAGTGGAAACTGCCTACTGGAACGAATGCAGGAGATGTACAATATATATATTCAGTAAAAGATACGCTTTGGATTAAACATCCTTCTCTATATGATATCCTCAGAACTCACACATTCTTTTATTATGTCTAGCGGACACACAGGATTTCGAAAGTCCATTAATAGCTTCAAAGTAAAAGTTGGGTAAAAGATATCCCTACATACGCCCGTCCGTCGTCTGTTGGGTGGAGTTTAAATAAATAATGACCATTATGCACACTTGAGATTTTAAATGAACTGCATACGAAAATTACACACAGTCGTACAGTGCAATGTACACAGTCTTTGTCTGCTGAGTCAAGTTTATTTCTTTATTTCTTTTCTCACTCGCTAATCTCTGTTTTGAGAACATTCCGTAATGGTAAAAGAATCTCAAGCAAATGAGGACAGTTCAGTTTATGCTTCCAGTATTTACAGCGATGATGGAAGTACCCTTTATGCATCAAGTATTATAGACAACGATACGGCTAGTACACTCTATGCTTCAAGTGTATATAGTACGCGGTTGAATGATAAACCCTCTTTGTCCGTAGACGATTTGCAGCAGCTGCGGATTGTTGTGGTGGGTTTAGCTGCACCTAAATTAAGTAAAGCAGTAGTCCATCATTGTTTATTGTCCGTTCGAACCCTTCTTCCCCAAACCAATCAAGATTTAAAGAATAATCAGTTTATAGAACAGTTCCGTATTCTTAAAAATTATGCTGACTTGACCAATCTGGATGCATCCGTAAGTAAAGTAGGTTTTATCCCTTGGGGAAAAAGATAAGTAACAAATATTAGTAGCTGAGATTGCAAGGTTATAGAGGTGAACCCTTGCTGAAAAAGTCTATTTTCTGTAGCCATGCACCTCAAATGCTGGATCAGCGAAAGGTAAAATATTTTTTAACATAAAGGTGATTAATCAATAAATTAAATTTTGTTTGCCCTCAGATTCTACTAGAGTTATACTTTCGAAAGGTGCTTGATTCTGATCAGCATGTCCCTCTTTTGCTAAACTTTTTCGATACGGACAAGGAAATTGAAGAACGTGTAAGATAAAAAAGGGAAACGACAAAGGGTTTTTAAATATTTATATCATACATTTAGAAACACCACAGTACAAAAGAAGGCTACCTTTTAAGAAAAGAAGGTACCAAATTATTTGGTAAATGGGTTGCGCAGTACTTTGTTTTGGAAGATGTTACATTTACTTATTACAACCAAGTAAGTCTATATGATAAGCACCCCTATATAATTATTATTTTCCGCCATAACAATATAGCTAAACCAAATTAAAAAAAAGAAGGGAGGGAAGAGACTTGGTTCTATTCCATTAAAAGATATGAGTATTGGCAGCCAATCATCCAGATATCTGGAAACCACAGATTATCGTCATGGTCTGGTAATTAAGCAACTGCTGAACCGACACGGTGATGATGGTCACATGTTATGCGCTGTTAATGATGAGGACCGTGATCTGTGGGTCTCTGCTCTAGCCAATGCCGCTAGAGCCTTGGATGCTCCACCAATCGTTGCCGTTCCAGCCTTTTTAAGCAAGCTGAGCAATAAAAAAAAGATTTGATTTTGTACACAAAATAAATTGACAAAGAGAGACATTATTTTTATTGTTGTTATTTTTAAAATCATACAAAAAATTGTGAAGGAGTGGGGGTAGCTATCCTTTTATATATATGTATATAAAAAAAAAAAAAAGAGAGAAAAGGAGTAAAATTATTGTTGTTGTTGTTCTTGTTGTTTCTTTTCATCAGAGACGTATTCTTGACCAGCAACGTAAATAGGTTGATCCTTGACATCTTTAGCGACGGGAGGGGTAGCAACAGGATAAGGTGCGACGACAACTGCACCGGTGAATTCCTCATCTTGGCTCTTTTGTTGAACAGCCTTTGTGTAAGAATGAATGGCGAAGGCGAAATGAAGCTTCAACAGCATATTAATGGCCATGGCTAATGTGACGATCCATGCACTAGAAATATACACACTCTCACAAGTGCTCATATCAAATTCTTCATCCTTGGCTTCACTGACAATTTCGTTACAGATATCCGTGTGAAGACTGAAAAGCATAAATGCACTAGCAATAGAAAACATGGTGTGTAACCCTAAATCTGCCCAGTAAAAAGTAGAGAAGAAACGAAGGTGTTTAACGTTGTTCTATTTATAATAAATCCCTTGTGATTAATATATTGTTATTAAAAAAAAAAAAGGTGTGCGTTTCTATTCTACCTTTAATACACCAATGGCACCAGCTAAACAAGCAAATCCAGAAAGATAAGAATAAGCTGTTAAACCAAACATAGCACTGGTATCTGCTTCATCAAACTCGTCGGATAAAGCAGTTAAAGTCATGGCTCCGTAGAGATGAGTCACGGCTCCTAAAACTGCCAAGACTAATGTAGCTGTTCTATAATATTGTTTAGTCTTTTTCCCCTCTACTTGTTGTCTATTACATGTTTTTAGTTACCGAAGGTTAATACAGAAACAACAATTATTAAGCATTTTTTTGAATATATTATTATTTTTTGAACAAGAAAGAAAAAAAAAAAAGAACCCGAAACTCCTCAATGAATTATTTATACCTCTTTTTCAAAGTCAGCTACTAGAAATCCCGTTAAGGATAGCATGACGTTTGGGGGATAAATAAATAAGTTAAAAACGCCGAAGATAAAGAAAACCGGATAAAATGATGTATTTTTTTTATTATTATTTATGTGAAAACAATGTGTACAAAAAGATATGAAAGAGTATATATATATATATATGAAGAAAAGATATGTAATAGGATATAAAAATATGTAGGATAATAAAAAATAAAAAATAAGAAAAAGGAGGGGTTTAACTAATCACCCCAGTATTCTTCATCGTCCACTTTTTCAGAGTTTATCCAATGTCCCGTAGAAGAATTAGCCTGCTGAAACTCATTATCTTCTAGGCTACTGGTGGAAGTACTGGACGGATTGTTATATCGTGTCTTGCTGGGAAATGAAACTGCCCACGCCGCAGGATCTGTTGTTTCTTGCGTTGACGAGGCCGACGATGTCACCACCACTGCTGCTGCTGCTGCCACATTCGGATGAATACCACTACTGCTACCACTGCTATGTTCAGAAACAAGACTGGCTCGATGTGTTGTATACATTGGACTGTTTCCTTCTAGGTTTTCTGGATGTTCACCCACCACTTCTTCAGGAATCACATTCAATCCAACCATCGGAAACGAATTATTTGTCTCAAATTGGATCGAAGGCGGGTTTTGATAATGAAGCGTTTGCACCTCGAATTTTGCAAATAGCTTGGAGCATTCAAAAGGTTCATAACTTTTATGTACAGGTAGCATTGTTAAACTGTTATTACTATATTGTTGTTGCTGCTGCTGTTGTACAAAGGTATGTTGATTATACCCTTTGTTTCTTAGCCGAGGGTCATAGATATCTTCTGTCGTTGTCTGGCTCGTGTTTGTGGTGGTAGTGTGATGGCTTGCCCCACTACCACCACCACCGCTACCGCTACCACCAGCAGCACTTCCACCCCCACTTAGCATCCAGTTGATAAACTCACTGGTGGGCTCAAGGTCTATCAAATCACTGCCAGTGACGCTTTTAGAACGTTCATGATCCGCCATAATATGACTTGCATTTGCGTTGGACTTGGCTGAATATTCATCGTAAGAAGTAGCTGTATTTGCTCGATGTCTTTTAGAAGTGGGCTGTTGTGGTATACTATAATCAAATTGGTGATACAATTGTTGTTGTGATGGTCTCTTTTGTTGGTTGCCATTATTATTATAATAATAGTATTGTTGTTCATTTAAATTCAAATTATCTGGCGAAAATAATGCTCTCTTGTTGGTAGGTTGAATATACTTTTGAACATAGAAGTTAGAATTAACTGGCTGCTGTTGCTGTTGCTGCTGTTGTTGTTGTTGTTGTTGTTGTTGGAATTGGTTGTATTGATTGTTCAATTGTAGTTGTTGCTTTTGAAGCAAGACTTGCTGTTGCTGCTGCTGTAATTGGAATTGATGCTGACGTGAAGAGCCATTATATGACAGCTTTTCAAGTTGCTCCTTATCAATCACGCCTCTAGATGTGACAGCACCTCCCGTCATTGGCAGTAACATATGCTGGGCATCCATCATGATTAAATCGTGTTGTGTTTGAAGGAAATCATGAGGTTCAGAGACACCCTGTGTGTTTGAACTGGTAGACGAGGTAGTCGATAATGAAGTGGTGGAAGGTGATACGGTTTGTAAATGATTGGTTGATGGATGAAATTTGCTATACAATATTCGAAACATTCCAAAATAAGGCGATGCGGTCCTTAGCATGTGGGTCAGGTTGGTTCTCAAGCTATCAATTTCTTTACTGTTTACCATGAATGGCAATTTCTTGTTGTTTAGAAAACACAGATTGATTTGAGATACGAGACAGACGGAGTAGATGATTGAAAGCGGGACGTACTTTAATAAGGTGGCAGTTGTGGTATGATATTCTAGGCAGATAACCTTATTCACTGTCGTGAGAATATTTTGAGAGGATAACGTACAGGTCTCAATGATGTCTATGGATGTGTTGGACAGCGGAGAAGTATCAATCACGGTGTTCATGGATAATGGCTGCTCTAGTTGACAAGTATACAGTTGGATGGTAAGAATATCTTGATATAATGAAATGATATGCTTAGGATTGAATTTAAAACCATCCTCATGAATAATGTCATTCAACATTTTTAAAGAGCCCTATTAGAATATGATTGTTATTCAACGCACGACAAATTAGGGGATTGTGTAATGATAAACAAACCTTGATGGAATCCATTGAAATAGACTGATTTTCCTTCTTCATTTTCAGTAGACTTTTTAGAAAACAAGTGTATGCATCCGTGATACGCAATGCCCATTTCTGTTCTTTGGACTTGTTGGGAAACATACAATCGTCATGTTTAAATTGAGATAATGTCTCAGAAGCAATGTGTGTCATGTCCAATTCGTGTACCGAATAAGGTTTTTGTAGATAAAAAGCCAGCCAAACATACCAAGCATCGAGTGATTTTAGTAAAGCAAATAAACTTTCTTTTTCGCCGCCACCACCATCATCATCGTCGTCGTCGTCATCGTCCTCACCAGTGCCGCCGCCGCAGCCGCCGCCGCCGTTGCCGCTGTCTATACTAGTTAACGAACATTGTTGCACTAAATCTAGACCAATTTTAATCGTCATGAACGCTTGCTCTTCACAAATAGCGGTACACTGAAAATGAGTTAATAAAACAGAAGCCTGGGCGAGTATAATTGCATGCTTTCGTTTTTGCTTTTTTGATTCTTTTATGGTTGGATCAGCGGGGATGGATGGGAAGCAAGTGGCAATAAATCGTTTATGCGCTTCTCTATAAAAGGCATGCGAGTACCGATACAGGCTGTTTGTAAAGTTTTCATTCATATTCGGTAAGGATTGATGGGCGGACTGAAACGTGATGGCTAAAATACAATAAATGATGATCGAATACAATGGTAATGAAGATTCGTCTACAAACGAAATATCCTGTGTGGGTTGTGCGGTGGGACATTGCTGCATGAATGAAAGCATGGAAACTGAACTAAGTGCATAGACTAGTAATTGAGGGTCGATAAAGGAGCCGTAAAGTAAATTATGAGTGATAAAGACTCGAAATGTTTCTTTTACTAGTTCGGTGGATTCATGCTCTGGAGCATCACGCATGTAAGTATTATTAGAAACAGATCTGCTTTCGCAAAATTTGTTTAAACATGCAATAAAAGATTTCCAAATAGATTGAGGTTGAGAGGTTGTATTGAAAAAATCTAACAGTAAAGGAGATGTTGATGTTCCATATCTTTGTTTTGGTGATTGCTGTCGAAGAGTTTCATATAATTCATTTGTAAACGTTATTTTATTCAGACATAGAACGTTCATCTTTTGTGGCACTGCTGCTGTTACGGTGACTAGCGGTGATGCTCGTGGTGGAGGCGATAGTGTTCCAGAAGAAGACGCTGAAGAATTGCATGATGGACGTTTTGTCTTTTTGGCTACACTGTTAGAACGCGATCGGGCTGGTTTATCGTTGTATATACATTTAATTTTGTTGGTTTCGCATCGTTGACAGGGATTATCTATGTAACTTTTTCATTCAATACTTATATCTTTAGCAGTCTTTAGCAACTTACGGCCATCGCAACGCATCTTCTTTCCACGACATGCTTCACATGCCTTTGAAACTTTATGTCGTTTTAACGGAAAGTCATTGGTTGAACAGGAATGCCATCTCAATGCACCAGTCATGGAGGTAATTGTCTTTTTTTTTTTTTGTTTAGGAAAGGAAAATAAGGGAGAAAGAAGAAGAAGCAGAAAATAAAAAGAGGGGAAAATAAAAAAAAAAGGTCGTATGGGATAAGCGTGTTTGAACATAATTATTTGTTTACTTGTGCACAAAAAAAAAAAAAAAAAAAAAAATAGGTTTTCTCCCCTTCTGATGAGATCACAATAGCTATATTTTTGTCAGCATTGTTACAGAGTTTTAAAATTTGTTATTTCCATCAATTAGGCGGATAGCATAGTCCCTTATTTGCCAATTCTATTGTATTGCTTAATATAAATAACGGGAATCGGATTATTCGGGTAGTTCAGCGTAGGACAAAAATCATAATACATTTAACATCACAAATCGTTTAGTGTTTAAATGATAATAAAAGAGTACACAAAGGGCAATGGGACTTAGTTTTTTTTTAATTTTCACAATTTCATTATCATGGATTACGCATTACCCAGAGAAACTGCGCAATAAAAATAGAGGGCATCAAAAAAGAACATCATCCGAGCCGACCGGTCCTCAATCATATGGGTAATACAAGTGTGTCACACGGCTTTTCCATTGATTGTAAGTGGTTTAATAAATAAATAAATTCTGAGAATGGGGGACAGCTAAAAAAAAATCTAGCTATGGTTAAATGAGAAAAAGTATACATAATTAACAAATATCAAAATATTCGCCTATTGTTCCAATAAGGATACACAAGCATATTCTAGTTTAATACACACACATACACACGCACTCTTTTTTTGGTGTGCCACATGACAAGCTGTCATTTTTTATTTTAAAAATAATTTGCAATCAAATCGATTCGATGTTACATTCCACCCCTCCCCTCTCCTCTTTATAGTGCGTTTTGTCTGTGTTTCAGGCCATCTTTCCATCCTCAGCCAAGAAAAATAAGGTAAGAGAAAAAAAAAAACCAGTCCCTGATTGGACACACTCACACGATGAAAACTTTAATTTACACCATCATGTTATTTTTAATGAGGTAAAAGAAAAGGGCCGAATTTAAATATCATCTAATGTTATTTTGTAAAAGCGCTGGTGTAATCCATACTAGTACCACAATGACCCTTTTAGCTGTTAAAAATATGTATGATCCCCTTTTTACGCTTAGCTTATGAAACGATATGAGTAAGAATTACAAGGATATGGTATAATAAAAAGGGCTAGAACAATAACTCATCCCTACAAACAATAAGCCTCCAATAGACGACGATCTCTTATTATAGCTTAAATGCTTTATTTTTATTTTATTTTTACATATGTCAATCACAAACAGTCTTTAATCGGTACTAGAGTATTTTGTCTTGGGTGTAATCTTTTGGAATTTAGCTTTCAGTGTATCATTGGAGTTCTTGATGACACGGAGACCAAACCTATTTCCGCTATTATAGTACCGTTGCCAGATACTAGATACCATCCAGAGCCCCACCACCGCGGCAAGCATGCCGTACACCTTTGAATTGATCGTATAATGAGCGTAAAATCTCGAAGCTTCATCCATTGGCTTGGCTGTCGAAGCGTCTATATAATCATGATTCCCGGTCAAATGTCGATTAAAGTCCAAAATGTTTTTGAAACCGATCAAGAATCCAGTCTTTACAAACAAATCCAACCCAAATATAAATGCGTATGCACCAATTAAAGACGTAGACAGAATGACAGTAGCAAACTCAACAAGCACAAACCCTAAAATAAATATAAACCCTAATGCTAATCCAATGATATTTCGTGCAAGGATGTCTTGCAAAATAAAATCTTCTCGCCATGTCCAGATATACAAAGATAATAAGTAGCCTGCTGCACCGCAAAGTAAGTACATGGTTACTTTCCACCAAAATAAGGATATACCCGCCAGCAGTAGTCCTCCACCAATGCAGCATGCAAGATAAAAAGTAGAAGGTATTGGGTATCCTAGCGGAGGTTCCGCAGCATGTAAACAAACCCAGGTAACACTTGCTATTAAAAACCTTTTTTTGTAAGCTACTAAATAGGTATATAAAAAACGAGGTATGGCAACTTACATCCCAATAATAGACCGGTAATTGCCATGGTGACTATAAAAAAGGGGAACCCCATCAACATCATAAATAGTCCCAGCGTCATTAATAAGGCACCTGCTGCAACAATTTGGGGTTCATACTTGGGAGGAGCTATATTAAACAAGGTTGATTAAAAATTTTCTTTGTTGTTGTGTTACGAATGTATTTAACTTACGAGTTTTGTAAATACACACGACATGACAAGGACCATCCTTACATGTGTGACCACAGGGACTGTCACTGCATGAGTGCTCACAGGAATTTTCACATGTATGGCAATGTTCTCTAGAAGCAGTGTCATTTTTAAAAGGAATAGTAGGCTGGGCACTGGGAACATGAGTGGCCGTGACCTTATCTGTCACTGTCACTGCTATAATGGTTGTTGATGTATGCGTAGGTTCTGGTTTATGAATAATTTGAGTGCTTGTCTTTTTTGGCTTATCCTCGTCACAGTCTCCTCTCTTTGTGTGCGCGGCAAAGGTTGCCGTGATGTGTATTAAGACACACAAGAATAATAAACATGTAGGTTTAAGCATTATTATCTGTGGAAAAAAAAAGATGTGTGGGCAAAGAATAATAAACTTCCATTTTCTTCATCCCACCTTTAAATATATATACAACGAGAAAAAAAAATAGCATTCTAAATGTAGTTTGTTAACAAAACATTACAATAAAGAAAATGTTCAGAGACAATCAAAGATTGTATTGGTTTGACCATCCTCTTTAGGTGAGGAAAAAAAAATTTAAGGGGGTGGTTTGACGGATCTTGAATCATTTAGAATATTCAAAAACGAAGAGGCAACTATTTTTGGTAGGATCGTCAAAAGAAGTTACTAAACTTATTTTCAATAACATATTATTGCTATCCAAATTAGAACAAAAAAAATGCACGGTGGATATCCTTTTGTTTGAAGAAGAACGCTGTATTGTTATTGTTACAAAAAAAAAAAAAAAAAAAAAAAAAGCTTAATAATAAAAAACAGCGTGCAAAATCAATCTTAAATAAAAATTTGCCCCCTTTTTTCTTCTATATCGATAATTATGTCAACAAAACGTCATGCTGTCCTAATATGTAGGCTAAAGTATCCAACAAGAGCATAGCAGGTTTCTATAGCAGCTCGCATTTTTTTTGTTTTTGTAGAATAGTATGAAAATAAATAGACTTGATAGTTAACCACACGTGAGTAACCGCTTGCTTTTTTCTTCTTCTGACTATCTATTTACTTCCAACAGTTCTATAACAAAGAAATTTATCAGGCTAATAAAGAAACTTAGTCCACAAAATAGTAAAGATGTGCATCCTTTAAGATAGAACTCAAACTTCTCTGTGATATAGAAATGACATGTACCCCTCCCCTGTTGCCTATACAAGTTGACAGACAGGAGACAGGAGCTCCCCCCCCCCCTTTTGTTCAGTGACTACATGTTGCGATTTATCGACAACAAATTGTATCGATCAAAGTCTCGTGTCTATGATTATACCTTGCGTTCAAGTGCTGCATCGCATCTATTAGTTTCGTTTCCTGCTGTTTCAAGTAATTTTAGGTAAAATAATCACGAGCTTTGCGTTTGAGGAATTCGTGGACTTCAAAACAGTCAGCTAACAATACGAACTTTGTTAGGCCTTCACGCATCAAAAGATAAAAATTCGTAGTTGACGGGCTTTACGTCTTTCCTAATGTGTACGCCTATCGTATCTAATATCAAGACTCGCTCTCCCTATTAAATAATAAACTGGGATAAAAATTGCTATTCAATCTGTTAAGACGGAGAAGCTTAATACTAGTCCATATGAGAAACAGAACTATAAAATATACATATTTGCCTAGAGACGCGTATTAGCAATTATCAGGGACCGTAGATGCGTACTTCAGTCATTCTTTTGTTCTGTAAGATAATCTGATTGGACAAATAGTCTTACCGAAAGTTATAAGAATAACAGCTGAAAATCCACATGCTGCTACTGTTTGACATTTTGAGACCAATTTGCATTACACTTTTTTCAAGGACCGCCTATTATAAACCAGGCTAGTTTCGTGTATGGGGTGCACAGTGATTATTTTTCCGTTGCAATATAAATATGTCAAGCAAAGAAGATATCAAAGTCGAGTTAGTAAGTTATAAACCTACTGACGAAGAGAAACTCGTCATTCGTTCTGCCTTGTTTAACTTCATTACCTTGGGTAAGTTTTGTTCTCACATTTGACAATTGAATACTGATTATTATTATTTTTTGAATGTATAAAACAGCAACTGTGGGTGCTGCTTCATTAGGAATGTCTGCTCGTCTTTGGGGTAACGCATGAAACATAAATACACCATTCATTCGTACTGACACTCTTTTAAAAACACGTGAAGCTAAATCAAGAACAACACCTTTAAAACCTAGAACGGCCATCCCAACCATCTGTAAGTCTTGACACCTTACACTAAAAAATAAGAAGAATATACTGAATGATTGCTATTATTTTCAAGTGGGAACTTTTGCCGGTTTAGCGTTTGGCGGTGCACTTGGTATGGATAGAGGCATGCATCGACTTCGCGAATCACTTCCCAGAGACTCTCACCTGTTGACGATTATTCATGAAAACGATAAATTAAAGCAGCAGCAACAAGAAACCTTATTCAGTGGACCAATCGATGAGGAGTCTACTGATAGTGTGCAAGATTTGATTACTTTAGACGAGTCTCTTCCACAACAGCAATTAGAAATGGATGAACCACAATTATTATTAGGCGATGGAAAAGAATAAACAAAACCACCGAAAGAAAAAAATAAGAAGAGTGGTGTGTGTGTGTGTGCGTGTGTGTGTGTGTGTGTGTGATTTTTTATTATTATTAAGTAGATATTTCAAATTGACCACTTGATGAAGGAGGGGAATCTAATAGATGAGGTGGGGAAGGACATGTATGTTGAATAGGAGGTACTGGTTGAGTATGTAACAAATTAGCGACGGATTTTGGTCTCGAAAGTCTTTTTGCTTGCTGCTGCTGCTGCTGCTGAAGTATCATATTGGGTATATCTGTGCTACTACCGTGAATAGTGGCAGTCAAATTGTTGAAAGTATCACTCAACTGTGCAGGTGTGATATTCTGTCCAATTGCACCAGTCAACCATCCACAGGCGATCCGGAACACTTTGGATGAGCCTTCGATTTTGGAGATTTTAATAGCTGTAATTCGATTTTGAATGGAGTCTTTTGACAAGGATATGATTTCAATAGCAAAAATTGCAACACCGGATTTCTTGTCCTCTCCGTCTTGGTTTTCATTTTCATTATTATTATTATTCGTATTTGGTGTTTGTGAGTTTTGTGACGATTGAGATGAACCCGGTCTGTTTAAGGTAGGAAAAGGTGGATATCTCACGGATCGACTATCTTGTACAACGAGCGTAGATGAGTGGTATGGGAATATGCTGGATAGAACATTACTTGTCATTCGTTTGAATTTACTAAAGCGGCTGCTTCCGAAATAAGAGGATCGATTCATATCTCCTGCGCTACTACGACTAAATGATTGTTGGCTACCTGTGCTACCTTCCCTGTTTTGTCCGGATAAGGATTGATTGGATGAAGCAATCTTACTATCTCTTCTTCTCAGCTTATAAAACGATCGAGGCTTTTCATTGATGTAATCGCTCAATGCCATGACACATATTAAGTGATCGTTTTTATCGCGGTGATAAGTTATACCCATAATATCACAAATACCTCGAATGATGAGCATCATTGCAAATTCGTCTTGTTGCGTGTGTTGCAAAGAGAAGGAAGATTCGGCTATACCAGTGAGTCGCATGGCTGTTTGTGGTGTCAATTGGAAAGTATAATAGTGAATTTGATCTTTGGTGACTCTTTGATAGAGTTGAGATAAACTCATATTGGACGTTGATTTTCTTACGATTGTTTTTGTTGGGGTAGGGGATGCGTTACCAGAAGATGATGTATTACTGATATCTGTAGAAGAGCCATCATTACGAAGATGAAGAGAGTTTGCAGAAGTATTTCCATTGACGCTCACATTTTCTGGTTGTTTCAATTTTCGAAGCAAATGACGGATAGGCGATTTTCCAGCATTTTGTGTTGATGATAATTGAATTTGATGGGATATTTCGTTGATTTTTTGGAAGAGCAAATGACGTTGCGTTTCACTATTGGTATATTTATCTTCAGGTTTTGCCGAATGTGGTACAGCGCTTGTGAAATAAATAGAGGGATTTTTCGGATGGCATATAATTGTTCTTTTTATAAATTTCTTGCTTCTCTTTTCGTCTTCCATGTCTCTCATGTGCTGAAACTTTAATCTCTCTTTTTCCTTTTTTAGTCGAGCTAATTCATCTTCCTTGCTTGAAATCACAGGCGGCAATGTGCTTGTACTATGTTGTAGTTTATTGTAACTGAAAATATCTGGTAACGTTCCATTGCCTGTGAGCCACGGGTCGTCTTTCAATGCTAAATGTACTCGGGTTCTTTTGGTTTTATCGATCGACATGCATTTCTTTATTGTGTTGTTAAGGCCTGTACTGAGATAGCTGGGTATAACATACTGTCCTGCTGTCACGTCTTTTCTTAGATCTCCCACAGCTATAATTAAATATTAATGTCTAGATGATTGGTCATATTATTTTCGTATTTACTATTTGCACGGGAAAAAGGCTCTTCCCCCACAGTCATTCTGTATAACGAAACACCCAGACACCAGCAATCCACCTCGGGCCCAGTATATCCTTGCCCATTGATTATTTCAGGGCTGTAATAAAGCATGGATCCTGCATGGTGATAAAATACCGAATTATCAATATTTATACTCCTTTTCACATATCACAACAAATAATTACCGCATATAGTCTTTAATCTTCTTCGGCCAAACCTGTTTCCAAGACCAAAATCAGCTATTTTCACTTGAAAGTCCTTTGTTAAGAGAATGTTTGGTGCCTGAAATACATGTATATAAATAAATAAAAGATGGCGATTATATGTTATTTCTACAGGCATATATTACCTTTAGATCACGATGAACTACCCATTTGGAATGACAGTAATCCATTGCAGCTGCCATTTGACGGAATATATCTCTTGCCTCTGCTTCATTTATCCTACCACCTTTTTGCTGTAGATACTCATCTAAATTGTAACCTTCGACATACTCCATAACGAGGTATAAAGAGTCTGTTGTTTCATATGTCTCGTATAATCTAACAATGTTGGGATGCTCCAATACTTCCATTAATGATATTTCCCGGACTAATCTCGACATGACTCTATAATCATGTACTCTTTTGTCAATTATCTAGAAGAAGAAAACTTTTAATTATTACATGAACTCCTATTTTTTTTTCCCCCGCTTTTTTTTTATGATTATAAAAGTACCTTTACAGCCACCTGTTTTCTTGTCAAACAGTGGTATGATAACATGACTTTACTAAATTTACCTTGGCCTACTTGACGGATAAAAGTGTAATCGCCAATGCCATTCAAATAGGTATCAGGACTGGGAGGGTATTGCTTTGCTGGTGGTTTTCGGAGTTTCTTTGGGTTCTTGTCTGCTAATGATGGATCAATTGCTACTGTCGCTGCTACAGAGGCTTCTGTGGGACTATTCTCATAGCCTTGTCCATTATCCACAGCAGGCAATTCTCGTTGGTTTGAGTTTCTTCTCCATTTACGAAACTGATCGGCAACGTTGAATCCCATTTGTTTTTTTTAAGAAAAATGTCCAACAATTAGATGGGGTATAACAGCAGGTATATTTATTATCAAAAAGAAGAGGGAAAGAAGAAAAAGAGAAGAAGAGAGAAATAAAAAGAGAGAGGGGGACAAAAATAAAATGTGTTATCTTAAGCCTCAGATTTTTTTTTTTTTTTTTTTTTTTTGTACACCTCTTTTTTTTTTACCCTTTGTGCCTTAGTGTGTGTGCAGTGGACAATCAATACGGTCTATTTCTGGTGAAAAACCATGCTTTTTCACCCAAATTTAATACTTGTAGTTACTCCGACCGAGGTTTATTTTTTTTTATTATTATTTATCCATAAAGAAACCGTTTTTAGTAAGAACAGATTCCAAGTGCTTTGGTACAGTATTCGCTAGTTCTTCATCTCGTCTCTTATCCATCTTTTTGGATGTAAGACCTCCGGCGCTTTTCAAGTATTCCGCAATCTTTTTATGTCCGGCTGATTTAGCCATATCGTACGGCGTGCTCACTTTTTTGCTGACATATGAGTTCACATCGCATCCGAATCGCTCTATCAATAGAGTAACTACCTCAAACCTTCCATTTCGCGTTGCCCAATGTAATGGGGATTCCCCTCTACGATCTTTTTCATTGGCTGGCACCTGACACACTTCAATTACAAACGCAACAAGTTCTGAATATCCTGACATACAAGCGTAATGTAATGTGTTTGCTCCTACAAGCCAGATATATCTAATTAGCCTCCATTTGTGTGTACGCGTGAGAAAACATTACTTACCAATGACATCAGTCTCCAGATTTAATACACCCTGTGTCATGTTCACAATGTATTCTACTACCGCTGCATGACCAAATTCTGCTGCAACATGAAGTGCTGTCTTCTTTCTGGCTCCACCTCCCCGAGCGGACATCAAATCGCCACCTGCCAAAACAAGCTTTTCGAGGCCTGCTAACCAACCAATGCTTGCTGCTAAATAGCATGGTGACACCTAAATATATAAGATTAAAAATTTCCCTTTCTCCTTTCTCTTGCCCTTTCTAGTCTTAGTTTTGTGTACCTTTTCCTCGTCGATCTGACTCATTGTAACAGCATTTGTATTTGCTCCTTGATGTAAAAGCAAATCTAGTGAATCAGGTGCTTTCGTCACAATTAAGGCATGAATCATTCCATATCCGTATTTGACAGTATTTGCTGAAGGTGATTGTTTGGCAGTATTTGGTGATCCACCTCGACGCAAGAAATTACTACGTCATGTTAACCTTTTTTTCTTTTTTTTTGTTACTCCTATTTATTGTACCTTATGATTTTTTCAACTGTCACATCACTCCCTTGACCTTTTGCTATAGTATCCCATAGAGCATCTGATCCGCCAAACGTTAATGGATCCGTTCTCCTTTGTTGAATTATAGAACTTCCTGTAGTAGATATGCTTGAACGTGTGGGTGACATGGGAAGTGGCACAGACATGATGGAGGAGGCACCAGATACCATGGATGGAGCCATACTAGGTGTTGAATAAGAAGATACGATGGATGGATTACGAACGAATTGGTATGATGGAGACGAATTATTCTGGTGAAGGTGATGATTCATGGCTCCTAATTTCTTGTCGTCATACGTGCGATGATGACCAGAATATATACTGGTAGCATCCGTACCACTTGAAAACGAACTGTATATACTAGTTCCAGCATTTGAATCCTTCCTTGTCCTTCTGCTAGAAGGAACTTCTGAAATAACGGAAGAAGAAGAAGGCCAAAACTGTGATGAGTTATAAACTGAGTTTGCTGTAGATTCAGAAACCGAAGTGGGTGACAAAGGTTGCCTATTCTCTTCTCGGCAATCAATTTGTTTTAGCTTGAGTGCATCATATTTCTTTTTAAAAAACTGCATTTCCCGAACCGCTTTTTCGTATCTTCGCTGATTATCTTGGATGATTACTTTAAGTTCGTCATTTTCGTTCTCAAGTAATTCAGAGCGTTGTTCGAGCATCGTCACTAGTCGTTGTTGGTCAACAAGCATGATTTTAAATTCATGTTGCATCATTGAGCTTAGTTTCTTATTGTCGACCTGTCGTAATAAGTGTTCTAATCGGTCCTTTGAATTCATTGGTTTGTCATAATGTATGGCTTCTTCCTCTTTCAGCGAACTTTTACTGAAATCAAGGCTTAGACTATCAGCAACTGTGCTACTGTTTTTAGATGAATTGGAGGAAAATGAGCTTTTAAAAGAGAGAAAGGAGGCCATTTTGTATTACTGTTGTTATTCAGATTATTATATATACATGCACAATACAGAAGAAAAAGAAGAAGAAGAAGAAAAAGTTTGCTTCTGGGAAAAGAAATAGAAAAAACTGGGAAGGAGGTTAAATACGGTAACGCAAAAAAAGAAAAAGGCGAAAATAGAACGTGTCACCTCTGTACTAACAATAACTCTTTTTTTTTTTTTTTTTTCTTGGAGAAAGAATGAAGAAAAGAGGTTACATGTGTTTCTTCCACTCAAGTTTTAATTTGATTTTACTGCCTGCAAAAGTTCATATTAGCGGTAGTCTTTCAGCTATGAAGTGAGTCCAAGTATTCCAGATCCATCAGATAATAATTTGCGGGTATAAGAATAGACTTTACCGGGAAAACTGAGCAAATTTTGGGCGCCTTATTATTTTTAAACTTTTGCTCATAACCCTGGTTACATGCATGCAAAGTCAATAGAGTGAATGCCATTTATTGGTTCGATTGTGTAGAAGCTGAAATCCTTGTGAAGAACTCTTGATACAACCAAAACTTAAAAAGTGATCACTCCCTTTTCTTAAAAAGATAAGAACTCATAATGATAATCACGCATTCATAGTATGCAATGATTGTGTTTCACAATAAAAAAGTATGTATGAATATCACACAGTTACTTTCGCATAAGCCCTGTTGGATAATACTGGGTAAATTAATATTTAGCGAATATGTCCATTTGAGATCATTGTCTTACAGAATCTCTCCTTTTTCTTTGAATACAGATTTCAGCAACTATAAAAAGGATTACCGCCCTGAATTATCTTTCAAATTACGACAATCGCAGTAACTTTTTCACCGTTATAAAAACAAAAAAGCTTATGGGAAAAAGATCAACAAATGAATCAGGTGTAACACGAATTTGTCTAAACAAAGCCGTAATTGCATTGTGCTTTATTCTTTATTTCTGATCTATTCCGTCTCCTATATTTGCAGTAAAAAAATATATATATACCCCCCGTCCTCCTGAAACTATTTCTATAGTTTCTATTTACTGACATTAAAGATTTAATAGGCCTGTACTTGGGGGAAGGACAACTGAGGAGAGACAGGAAATGAAAACGCATTTAATTCGTGTATTACTATACAATATTCCCATAGTTGGCAAAACACAAGCATAGATTGCTTTACGGTTACAATTTTCCATTACCTAACTGGCATCGAATTCCTTAAAACAATGAGGCTTAAATAGCTCAAAAACTATGTGTCTGCTCCAATGAATCCAAATCCATTTTTTATATCGTCCCAGTGTTCTATTTTTTCATTTTAGCATTCATTAGTATACATCGGAGAGACATTTAGAAGAGAATGGACATGGTGGATTCAATTTCTTCAAGACACTACTCATCACATTGTTTCTTTTGTAAGACAATTGTAAAAAAAAAAAAAGATGATAAGGGGGCAGAGAGTGTTATCCACATCGAAAAATGGGCCGCGAATATAGTGTGTTACAAAGAAGGACAATAGGATGTATGTTAATTTCTAACCCATTTCACTCGGATGAGTTATAAACATGCTTCCCCTACATACAAGCAAAACATTGTCTGATTGCGACAAAGACTACTTGAGTTGATTACGTTCTTAGCTTTAAATATGTCAACAGTCAAGCTTTTAGTACAAGCATTCACATTATTGAGCTCCATTAAGTTTAAATTTTTCTTGGTGGCTGTGATTGCTCCTTTTTGTATACAAGATTACTTGACATTAACAAAAAAAAAAGAATGTATACTACTGATGTCAAAAAGATGTCTGTTGTCTATTATTAGGATAAAAGCATTATATTTTATCTTTAATAGGATCCTTGCTCTCCGCATTTCGTCCTATACGAAGGGTTTGTAAGATTTAAGTCTTAATTATTATGGTCAAGTCAAAGGAAAAAAGAGAACAAAATATACTTTATTTATTTTTTATGATATAAACCATGCTAATAAGTGCTTCTCCTAGTTCCCAGTATCAATAGCTGGTTAACAGGCCAGACCACGAGAAGGTGGAAGCACATCCTGGCCCAAAAGGTAAATTCCGATAAACCATCTTCAATACAGAACCTAATAATTCTACATGCTACCTGCCCACAATGCGCAACATAAGAATCACCAGGACCAAATACCCCCTACACCATGTTGGGGTGGTGCTTTTTACCCTGGCAGCAGAACCGCAGCAGCCGCACCTGGACGAGTAATTGGCTTTAAGGTTAACATTCCGTGTAGATGAGGTAGCTGTCCAACGGGCGGCCAATCTATGGCTGCCTATAGAATGCAATATCTCTAGCGTAGACGTAAACAAGGCAGCACTTACAAGATGCATTCGGGCACTAAACTTCCTACTGTCATCAGATCCCGACCAAAATAAACAACCCACACCATACTGATGACTAAGAACGTATCGACTGGCTTCAAACGGCTACGACCATCCCGCCGTCTAGTAATATGCTCCTAAATCCACCCTCCACCAAGCAAACGGGTGTGGTACTAGTTTTAGTAAGAAGTTCCTGGAACATAGAGGGCGACTAACCCCAGTCAGATTGTTGTACCGAATCCGAATGAAGCGATACAGACAACGGCCGAGACCATTGCCTAGCGACTTTGACAACCAGCAGACTCCTCTGTAATCTTTTTAGGGATTACTACGGCCTTTGGAATACTGCCCGATCTGTAATGAAGTGGATAGATTTAACGGACAAGAACAGAGTCGAGAGTGTCATTCTTGTGTCGAGCCATGCTAACTTCTCTGTTCTAATGTTAAAAAAAGAATAAAAAGATAAAGAGCGTTTTTTTCGCAGCAGTCTCCCTTTTATACCAAAAAATTTTTTTTTGTTTATTTTGTTGATTTTGTCTAGGCTACTTTTACAAACTTAGTTTCTTTTTTACTACTTTCTGGACATATGTATTATCCTTTGAATAATCCGTCAAATTCTCATCATATCTGTGTGCGTATCATAGTTACTTTCTTCATTGGATGTCGAGAAAATGAGCATTAAAGTTTTGCTTTTTTATGCGAAAATGTTCTTTTTGTGTAACGGACAAACCATTTTTTCACATAATTCCTTCAGGCCATGTTTTAATAATGAGACTGTGCAAGCCAAAGAATACCTGATTCTCAAATAACATGTCTTAATGTAAAAAAAAGGTATACTCATGCCTCTACAGGACATAAACAGCCATTTTCGAACTTGTAGCTTTCAGTTTATTAATGCATATAGAATAAGTCCTTGATTCATTCATTCTGGCACGATGCACATTCACGCTTTTTTTTTTCAACCATACGACTTAAGCCTGTGGTTATTTTGCTGACGAATGTTGAGATTTTTCTGTTTGACGTCAAAGCGCATGAAAAAAATAAACTCAATGACAAGTATGCACAATCAAAAAAGACAGAAAGAAAGAATTTATATGATAGAATCAAGAGATTTTCTGTCTTTTTTTTTTATCTCCGTGTGTACAGTATGCATGGTAGCATTAAATGACTGATAAAATATCTGCTAGTTTTCCTTTAGAAAAAAAGACCTTCACATAAACAAGGACGTTGTACTATTGCTATTGAGATAGTTTTGTGTAGCAGGACGAGAGTAGCAATATAAAAAGGTGCTGCCAATTATGTCGTGCAATGATTAAATCTTCGAATATGCTCTGCAAGAAGTCAGGTATATCCAAGAAGGCAGAATAGCACCTCAACACGGCATGTATTCTGTGATAGATGGTAAAGGAAAACCCAAGATAATCCTTCTGAAGCCTTACTCTATTCTGTACGAAGACTAGTCATTGTAAGCTGTTAATGTATATTTAGTGACAATCTTTGAATTAGAAGTACGCTGAATTCAGGATACAGTTCTTTTAACACAAAATTATTTTACGACTCTTAGTTAATGTGATTGTAAAGCCTAAAACTGGGGACATTAATAGACTTTTAAGAATAGAGGCGAAATAGCTTTTATTATGATTCAAGCTTTCCTAGGATAAAGGTAACAGGTGGATTATTGTGATTTATCTCCTATGGCCCATTACTTTATTGCCGGAGCGGATGAGACGTGTCATGATTACACCATATGAACAAGTTTAGAATGACGACGCTGGTAAAATATATACAAATGTGATAACGCCATTTTTGTTTTATTCGCCTCGTTATTTTGCAATGAGTGGGTTGTGTACTATAATATGAAGAATAAGGTGAGCTTCCCTGTTTGTATCCGAACCCCGCGCCCCTTTCATTCAATGAATGTGTGAGACGTCATATTTCAATATGATCCACTTTTAGTGCGTATACAACACGTTTCATTACACTGCATGATTTTTATTCCGCGGGGAGTTTTTTATTAGTCTGCAGCCCTTTTTATTTTTGGTTGTATAGGGGAGGCTAAAAATAGCTCAAAGAGGGGAGAACCAATAAGCTTTCCGCGGATCCAAATATAACCATTGATTGTTTTTAAACCCTTTTTCCGCGGAGAGGCGTTGCTATATAAAAGAGGGCCCAAAATAATACTAAGGTTGTTTGCTTTTTATCCATTACAAACAGAAAAAAAAAAAAAAGATGCTCAATTTACAATCTGAATCATTCTACGAAGACGTCTTATTCGAGGAAAAGTACCTCTCCAACGAAGTCCAGAGCAGCTTACATGACGGTTACCGACTTTATCCTCTTCGTGCCAACGATTACGAACGAGGCTATCTTGATGTGCTCTCTGTCTTGACAGAAGTGGGTGCCCATACTGTTGAATCATGGAACACACAGTTTCAGTTCATGAAGAAGCACAATGATACTTACTTTACCATCACTATCAATGATGAACGCACAGATCGTATTGCTGCTACAGGAACCATCTTGATCGAACACAAGTTTGTACATAAAAACGGTCTCGTTGGTCATATTGAAGATATTGCGGTTGACTCCACACATCAGGGTAAGAAGCTGGGCATCAAGATTATTGAGGCATTGAAATATATCGGTCAAGCCAATGGTTGCTACAAAGGTAAAGCTAATCAAATATAAAGAGAACACATACTAACTTTTTGCTTATAGTGATTTTGGATTGTGCAGTAAAGAATATTCCCTTTTACGAAAAGTGTGGTTTCACACCCAAAGAAAGCCAAATGGCTTGGTACATTCCCCCTCAAGAGAAATCCAATTTGTAGATAAAAATATAAACACACATAGACAAATTATACCCTATTCACACCTCCCATCCTTCTTTATTTCTTTTTAAATAAATTTACGTGCATTGTTGCGTAAATGGTTTAGCTTCAAGTAAAAGATATTTTGTATTTCAGGTCGTTGTGAATGTGTCATACAGCCTTGTATCACAGTCTTGTCACCATTTGTTTGGAAATGTGTCAATCGAATTTGATCGCCAGGTATAATTTGTACAAGATTTCCCTACATACATACAATCTTTTAGTATACATATATACCACTCTCTCTCTCTATTAATAACTTACAGTATCGACATGATGCACTTCGATAAACTGTGGATCAAATGCAATCACATACGGATATTGAAATACAATGTTCTCAGGATTCCCTTCCCATTCGCATAAAAGCGGTAACCTATCATAAAAAAGGGTTTCAGTAGATGCACACTAACTACAGACAATCTTCCTCCATCTTACTTTTGCGGGCCCCTTTGAACGAGCGAACCATTCCGATTATTTACATAGAATGAAAACTTGTTATAGCAGAGCAAAAACTTATCATGAACACGATACATGGCCAAAGGTTTCAGGGCATCCGCTTGACGATGTACAAAATTAAACTGCGGATCTCCTTTATCGGGTATATCTCTGCCACCCACGCCTAGATTTTCAGGGTCAATGATTTCAAAGCCTCGTTCGCAGACGATCAATAATTTGGATTTGAGAAAATGAATGTTCGTAGCTTCTGCGCCCACATAGAACTCCTTGTATTTCTTAAACCATGCATGACTGGATCTGCTGCTCATCAAAAAGCCCGTCTTTTGGGTTATGTACTTTTCGTTCTTGGGATCTCGTAAATCATAGATAGGCTCTAAACAGGTGAAAATACTCATCGTGTTCTTCTTCTTTTTAAATATCACTAGATCTTTTCCATTGCAGAATCCGACTTGGAAAAAATGCACATGCTGTCCTAGTTCTTGTCCTAAGCGTTCCGGCGATTTCCCTTTGGCTGCAGTAGGACAATCCAAACGATCTAAAGGATAAGCCTTTAAAGTTTTATCTACCACATTATTCCCGTTTAGTTTTTTTTTCTCCCTTAATAATTTCTCTCTCTCATATTCATTACCTGCCAACACCAACAAAATGTGATACTCTTCTAGAATGGCTAACTGCGTCACATTTTCGCATGGTAACACCTTTCGAATACCAACCCTATCTATACTCTTGAAATAAACACCGGTGTCTGTTCCAACCGCAATCTTGTGTTCATTGTGAATCGTGACTATATAAAGTGTGAATCAAAAGGGTGAAAAGAGGGAGGGGGGGAGAATGTTACAATCAAAACTTACCGAATGGAACAGTACAATTCACTTTGCCTTGTTTTACTGTAGTATTAGGTAAAGCCACCGAGCGAAAGGAAGTATCATCCAATGTAATAACATCATACACATTCTCACCAAGACGTTTCTTTAACGCAGTCTTGGCTTCATCAATCGCTATTATCCATTTTTGTTTTTCCTCGGGCAAGCAAGAGAAAGTATAGACCCCACCTCTTTGACCCAAATGATGTAAAGTTAAAGGCACGAATCCACTGTAAGAAAATGAAGACCCATGTAGGTATCCTGTGGTTGAATTAGAGAGTAAATTTCGTGTGGTGGAAGTGGCGTGGATGGTCGTATCATTGGCAGTGCCGATATATAACATTTGTAACGGGATGGGTCTTCTCCAGACACGGTATACGTCAGTGACCGAAGCAGATTTTCGCAGTTTTGTCATAACAAGTAAATGATCAAAGACAAAGATGTGTATATCGGACTTTTCAGTGACTTCGATACCGTTACTACGTCTCTTGATATCTCCCTGATAATACAGTCTACGTTGAGGATCCGTCAATTGTAAATCTTGAAATTCGCCCTGCTTAAATGTGATCATATCATTGATACGTAAGATCTCTACACGTTTTTTGAAAAGTTCTGCTAATGCGTCACATTGAAAGGCGACTTTTTTCACCATATCCAAACATTTGAGGAGATAAGCGTGATCGGGATGCTCTTTATCGGTTTTTTTCAAGATGGCGCTGATCAAGAGTGGATATCTTTGCATACGAGTGACAGGGTTCAACAAGAAATGGCGAAACGGCAACCTACGCATTCTCTTACTTTTTTCAACCTGAACTATAAATCTTTCAAAATCCGGATTGTTTCTCTCCTCTGATTTCACCAGATATTCTGCTAACGACACACGGGGACAGTATTGTGAAAAGGGGTCTTCAAAGTAAGCGAAATGTTTGATCAAAATATCGCCTACCATGGGGACATAATCATTTTCATGCTGCAAATCCAATAAATCCTTGTACATGGCCGAACTCACCTCATTTAGTTCTGTATAATTTCCAAACACTTCCCTTACAAATTGCTCCCGTTTCTTACGAGAGGAGATGATGGTGGATTTGGTTAACAAGGGCGTGACAATGACTTGGGATAAAGTGTCCAAGTCATTTTTGTAGATTTCTTCCGAATAAATCATTTCATTAATGGCTTCTTGTCGAGCTACTTCCTTCTTTGACAGACTGCGTAAAAGGACTTTGGGCACGCGTTGAGCCCAAGCAATCTGATGTTTAGCAGCTACCCATCCTTCAGCGCCGGATGAAAGCATATGCTCGGTGGATGAAGGTCGACTGGCAGTACGTGCCTCTGATGCTGTGGTGAAATTTCCCGGTTTGTTAGGGCATGAGTATGCATAACATCCTGGCTTCCCAGGTAAACACATGTAGCTATAACATGGCAATAAGCCTGTCAAGATGCCGGTAGGAACATCCTCATCTGACATGTCTTCTTGTAATGTATAGTATTCATCGGGTGAGTTGAAAAGTGCACCCTGGATAATGGACTTTTGTGAATAATGAATAGGCTCGAAAAGAGGTGGTGTTGCCTTCATTAGGATATTCGCTAGTTTTATGCAATAATGTACAGGAACGCCGTCTAATAAATCTCTCAGCATTTTCTATGTATATGTGTGTGAGTATAATTAAAGTTGTTTGAAGGAGAAGGGGTAAGACTTACAATGGCTTCTTGGCCGGTAAATGATTCAGGATATTCATTGGCACAAAATAAGTCTCTCACGTTTTCCAACCCTCTGATTCGCCTTAAGAAGGCTTTACTAAGAGCAGAGAGTAAAGCCAGATCTGGAGGAAATGAAGTGATGGGTGTGGATGGATCTGAGGTAGAGGATGGATCGAATTCTTTTGTGGTGATGATGGTGGGTTTTGGAGTGGAAGTGGCTTCCTGTTGTTTGTTTAAATAGGTATTTACATAGTCAGAATGATGATGATTTGATAAACCAGGTTCCACAAAAGTGGCGGCTCCTAAAGCCGGTCGTACACCCGATGAGGATAGTGGCTGATGTCCATTCTCAGTGGTAAATATCGGCGAAGATAAAGTGGATTGTGGTGTCTCGTTGATCTTCTAAAAAAGGGAAAAGAAAAACCTTCTCAATTGAATAATTCAGCCCTTTTTTGTATTTTTCCTTTTCCGTTCATTATCATGGACTTACGTAATGTCGATGGGTGGTATTGGATCGATGCTTCGCATGAGGAGACGCTCTCTGAGGCTGCTGTAATGATTGAGCTCTGGTCGGCGTGTGGTTGGCACTTTCTTGGCTTAATTCGCTAATGTAAGAGTCCACATCCCTCATTACCCCATTCAAGTTGTCCACTGTCGCTTTCTTATCTTTTTTAATGGGCCACATTTATATTCTATAACAGCATATATAAAAAAAAAAACAAAAAAAAGAAAGGTAAAGAAAAAAGGTCTGCCTTTTTTATAGTCTTTTTTTTTTTGTTGACAAGAGATTAAAAAAAAAAAAAAAAGTCTGTGCATGTTTGCGGTAAAACAAAAACATTTACCTGTTTCGTGACTGCTGGAGCCTTGGCACATATACTTTGAGCCGGGTCAATTTAAAGGTTTCCATGGTTAATCACCCCAGTTTCAAACAGACCCGTGCTTAGATTGATTAGACAGGGTCTAATTCATATAGACACTGTTGAGATATGTGTTTATTTACTCTCTCATATACATATTATATAAAAGCACCCTGTAGGGGACATTTATCCGAAAATCGGTATATTCTTATCATCGTATGCACTAGTGTGTATATGATATCCTTACGTTATATGGGGAAGCCACATGGTCTGTCAGATTTTGTTGGTTTTCTTTGAATTAATGTATAATTATATACAATTTATGGGTAAACAAAATACTTCTTTCCCGTCAATGGGAGCTGCATTTCAATATGTCCTCATTAGAAGGGTCACACAAAAAATGTGCTACCCAACAAAGCACACAATAAAAAAAAAAGCCGAATTTTTTTTTTTTTTCGTTCGTTATCAAAAGGTTTTATGTATGGGATTTTATGGAATATTATACAAACCAACACAATGGGTACACCGAAAATAACGGGCGTCATACTTCTTTATTAAATCTGACGTTATTTGTTCATCACACACATCCATCCTTCCGTGATTAGCCAGATTATCTGAAACATCCTTCTATCTAATCGATCAACCGTGGTTTATAGCAAAAAAGCTTCATGATGATCATTTTTTATTTATTTATTTTTTACAATGCTTATTACTCTACTAAAAATGGCGATTAAAACAAAAAAGCTTGTAATCCAAAATGGCGAGATTTATCAGTTCAAAATACAGACATCAAACAACGCTGAATTGATTGACTGGGGGGACATTGTTCTCTTTCTAAAATTTACATAATTACACAATGGGCCCAAGTGATCATGATGATATGATTTTTTAGATTCATCCAATGATTGAATACTTATGACCATATGTATCATGAACCTTACAAACTAGGAAGACATCATAGAAGATCCATTAGATGATGATTCTATTTCGGTTGTCATGTTAAAATTTTACCATTAAAAAAAAGGAGTCGGCCATTCTCACTATAAAGTTGTTTTTGTTTTAGTTGACAATCATCTTAATTATAACACATTAGGGAAAAAATGATAACTGGATAAGTAAAAAAAAAAGCTCGTTGAGGCTTCAGCTCATTGCGTGGGTCCGCAATGAAAGGCTTACTGTTGCATAAAGTTGGTCCAAGGTAAGCTTCAGTTGAATAGGAAGAGTTTCAATTAAAGCAACTTTTTTCATATGTAGTAATTAATTTGTAAACAACATGACTGATAGTACAGCTGACGTGCTTCTTTATACCTTAATGCATTTTTGAAGTATGTGGGTATTACGATATCAAAGTTCCGGACATCTGTTACTTTTGTTGCTTGTACGGAGTTTAAATCTCCTTTTTTTTTTTAAGGTCCTTTGCTTTGCTCAAAAAATAAAATAAAGTAAAATAATAAAATAATATTTATTGAGATTAATGTGTAAAAAATAAAAGATAGAACAGGGCGAAATAAAGAGACCATCAGAGAGTTACCAAGAACCAGAGACGAAAAAGACAAGCTGCTCTAAAAATTACTCATTAAACTTAACCCCAGTTCGCAGGGTAATCCCCATTCGCAGGGAATATTATAATCGTAACTATGTGGAGACTACCACCAGGGGATCTTTGCCTACACTAACGGATTGTTAGCCTCCTAAGCCCTGGAGCACATATCTAAACCGTGACTACAGCTACAAGCTCTCACCGGATCTAGCCACGCTAAACCACTAGCTTATACTGTACCGTGAATAAAAGAGGATCAGAAGTAGAACAGCTGCCTTAAAGCCTTGGAACTTTAGATGAAGTCAAGATAGCATAGCCTTGACGCCAGGTTGAGAAATTTTCAGAGTCTTGGAGGGGAGTTTTGAAGAGGCTTGACACCAGGTGAGAATATTTGACAATGGTTATAGAGTTTCAGAGCCTTTGGATAACATTTGGAGAGACTTGACAAGAGTTACACGCCTTGAAGGAGGTTATAGAGTTGATAACGCTCCATGAAAACAAGCATACAGATAAACATCAGCGTACAACAGGTGAGAATAGAAAATCTTTTTAAGTACATGATGTCAATATTCGTCAATAAAACATGTAGCATCATATGACAAGATCAAATATTGATGTGCAGAATTATAATGGATTGTTCTGGATCAGTAATGTAATATTTACCTCAAACTAGCATAATCATTTTTAAAAGATTTCAGCTCGTTCGATAATTATCAACCTTAGCTAAATAAGTCAGCACAACCGAATACAAACCCACATTGACGAATTTTAAATGGAAGGATAAAACACTTCATTGAATTCAGATATAGTGTCACCGTTTTGGTCAGAGGATACTTTAAAAATTACTTGTAGAATTATGTAACATATTGTACCCTAAAATTTAATCAAATCGGACCTTCCGTTTAGAGTTTTAATCTAAACATCAAACCTGTAAGATTATTTTAGATGTCTAATGTTGGGATTATTTTATTTAATAACTTGAGAGATCTCCAGCGAGATACCTAAATGCTTATATAGTTAGAAGGTTTCCGATAGATTTCCCATCATCTTTGAGAGGCGCTATTTACGCCAGTATACCTTTTAAAAAATATATTGGAAGATGATAGCATAAAGAGTAGCATGGATGCAAAAGCTTTCTCCGCACTCGATCGATGTAACTATAGGCGTGGCCTTAATTAGTTTCAAACACTTGATTTATCATGACGGGGACACGGGCTTGAGGAATCATATGCAAGATTGTTTAATCTTGCCGATCTTTTTTTTTTTAATCCGTTGCACAAAAAGAACATCTCGCATGAAAAAGCAAAACTTCAATGCTCATTTTCTCGACATCCAATGAAGAAAGTAACCATGATATGCACACGGATGTGATGAGAATTTTACGGATTATACAAAGGATAACACATATGTTCAAAAAGTAGTAAAAAAGAAATTAAGTTTGTAAAAGTAGCCTAGACAAAATCAACAAAATAAACAAAAAAAAAATTTTGGTATAAAAGGGAGACTGCTGCGAAAAAAAAGCTCTTTATCTTTTTATTCTTTTTTTAACATTAGAACAGAGAAGTTAGCATGGCTCGACACAAGAATGACACTCTCGACTCTGTTCTTGTCCGTTAAATCTATCCACTTCATTACAGATCGAGCAGTATTCCAAAGGCCGTAGTAATCCCTAAAAAGATTACAGAGGAGTCTGCTGGTTGTCAAAGTCGCTAGGCAATGGTCTCGGCCGTTGTCTGTATCGCTTCATTCGGATTCGGTACAACAATCTGACTGGGGTTAGTCGCCCTCTATGTTCCAGGAACTTCTTACTAAAACTAGTACCACACCCGTTTGCTTGGTGGAGGGTGGATTTAGGAGCATATTACTAGACGGTGGGATGGTCGTAGCCGTTTGAAGCCAGTCGATACGTTCTTAGTCATCAGTATGGTGTGGGTTGTTTATTTTGGTCGGGATCTGATGACAGTAGGAAGTTTAGTGCCCGAATGCATCTTGTAAGTGCTGCCTTGTTTACGTCTACGCTAGAGATATTGCATTCTATAGGCAGCCATAGATTGGCCGCCCGTTGGACAGCTACCTCATCTACACGGAATGTTAACCTTAAAGCCAATTACTCGTCCAGGTGCGGCTGCTGCGGTTCTGCTGCCAGGGTAAAAAGCACCACCCCAACATGGTGTAGGGGGTATTTGGTCCTGGTGATTCTTATGTTGCGCATTGTGGGTAGGTGGCATGTAGGATTATCAGGTTCTGTATTGAAGATGGTTTATCGGAATTTACCTTTTGGGCCAGGATGTGCTTCCACCTTCTCGTGGTCTGGCCTGTTAACCAGCTATTGATACTGGGAACTAGGAGAAGCACTTATTAGCATAGTTTATATCATAAAAAATAAATAAAGTATATTTTACTCTTTTTTCCTTTGACTTGACCATAATAATTAAGACTTATATACTCATCATAAATTTTACAAACCCTTAGTATAAGAAGAAATGCGGCGAGCAAGGATCCTATTAAAGATGTAAATAAATGCTTTTATCCTAATAATAGACAACAGGCATCTTTTTGACATTGGTATTATACATTCTTCTTTTTTTTTTTTGTAAATGTCAAGTAATCTTGTGTACAAAAAGGAGCAATCACAGCCACCAAGAAAAATTTAATCTTAATGGAGCTCAATAATGTGAATGCTTGTACTAAAAGTTGGACTGTTGAGACATTTAAAACTAAGAACGTAACCAACCCAAATAGCCTTTGTCGCAATCAGACAATGTTTTGCTTGTATGTAGGGGAAGCATGTTTACTACTCATCTAAGTGGGATGGGTTAAAAATTAACATACATCCTATTGTCTTTTGTAAAATTACACACTTTATTTATTTGCTCAATTTCCGTTGTGGATACTCTCTGCTCTTTTTTTATCTATTTTCTTTTTGCAATCCTCTTATAGCGGAAACAAAGATGAGTAGTATCTAGATGAAAACTAAGCCAATTCACAATGCAAAATAGTGTTGCCACCTACATACTTATAACTCGAAAAGATTGTTTTTGCTCTTTATTCTGGGGATTTGGTGGACGTCCTTGTAAACGATCAGTCAGAAATGAACCCAAGCTTTCTACTACCCCTTATTAACAACCGGTGGTAAATTACCACAATCCATACCCAAAATGAATTATTCTGCAAGTAACAAAGTTTGCCACATAAGATGTTCTGATAGCATATGAATATATACTTGTTATTTGCATGATTAATAAACGTCTATGGCTCGATAAAAGAAAACACTCTTCCATAATTGACAGTCATCCGAAATGGCTAAACTGCTTATGCAATTGAATGATGCTTCAGAGGTATTATCTTCAGCTAGGGCCTCCCTTCTTGAGAATGACAAAAGCCAGCTGTAATTACTCTAAAATCTTTTTTCTCCCTGCACAGTTGGAGGTAATGCAATCGTCGCATGGCATGGTAGGCATTTTTTCAACGGTAAATAGGCACGAAGCGATCCCCCCCCCTTTTTTTTTTCTCTGATGGCTGCATTCAATTGCAGCGTAACCATTCCCAACTCGATTCAAAGTCTGAGGGCTGATATTTTCCTAGCCATCACATCGTGATCCCGACTTTTAAGCAATCTCTCGGTTTTTAATATCAATGAAAATGAACAATAATGCTTAATTTGTATTAGAGTTTCCCTAAAATCTCTATTGATTCTATTTTGGCAATACGGATATTGAAACAGAGCCATTCTTGTGCTCCTGTGAAAAGACATCTCCTTTCTCTTTAATATGGGAACAACACTCGATCTTTTAAATGAGGGTCTTACTTCTAATACTGAACCAATACTCTCTGAATCTGATATCATTACGTTGAACGTACATAAAGATGAATATAAAGGCTGGATAACGAAGCAAGAAGGGCAACTTTATGATAGAACATTAATGGTACCAAGCATCTATTTTGATATGATAACCAAATCATCGGTTATGTAGACGTGCTATAGACATGGATACACTTTATTATCAAGAATATGACGGCAACCTAGCTAGATCAGTTCAGCACGTAGCTTTATATATGCTAGTCATGCACTTATATCAAATACAATCACCAAGTCTTTAAGTTTTTAAATATTCGTTTTGTCTGCCTGTGATAAATTTAAGCTTAGTAACATAGTTCCGTGATTAGGGTGTATCATTAAAGGAACCTTTACTTGCTCTCGTAATAAAAAAAAAAGTCGGCACAGAGCCCGAATCTGGATCAGATTTAGGGATATGATACTGGTGTCCATGATCGTTAGTAGCCCTTCATCCAAGCTTTTGATGCATGTGGTTTCATTTTTTGTATTATGTACATCCTGTAGCTTCAATTTTTTATTTGAAAAATACCTTGTGTGTATCGTATGTAAAAGAAGTACATGGGAAAATTAGGTGTATATTATACAAGCGATTAAAATTACAAAATGATGAAAACAAGGGAGGTAACGATGAGAATGTTTTTTTTTTAGATATGATCTGCAGGTTTGTAAACATCTGTCCAACCGAAGCTTCTTTCTACTGCTTCTTCCCATTGTTTATATTTACGTTCACGATCTATTAAAACAGTTTAGTTTATATACATTCATGTGCACGTTATGTTTCTTACCATCGTCATTCCATTTAGCATTAAAAGTATCTTCCCGATCAACAGAAACCTTCTTTATGTCATCTATACTCTTCCAAATTCCAGCAGCATAACCTGCAGCGTAGGCAGCACCAAGTGCAGTGGTATCACGCATACCGGGACGAAGCACGGGTATACCTAAAACATCGGCTTGGATCTGCATGCATTGATCTGAATTTGACATGCCGCCATCCGCCTTTAATATTTTAAGTGGCACATCTCCGTCTGCTTTCATTGCTTCTAGTATAGCACGAGTTGAAAAGCACACAGCTTCAAGTGTGGCTCTTGCAATGTGAGACTTATTTGTGTATTGTGTTAAACCGACCAGTGTACCACGAGCATCATCACGCCAGTAAGGAGAGAAAAGACCAGAAAAGGCAGTAACAAAAAAGACACCGCCAGTGGATTTAACTTTGGCAGCTAATGCATCAATCTCATCCGACGTCTTGATTAATTCGAGGTTATCACGTAACCATTTTACAGCAGCTCCAGCAACACTGATGGATCCTTCTAAAGCGTACGCAACAGGACCGCCAGGACCGAATTGGTATCCAACGGTAGATAACAAACCACTTTTTGATATTACTGGTGCCTCACCCACATTCATTAATAAAAAGGCACCTGTGCCATATGTATTTTTTGCCTCTCCAACATCAAAGCACTTTTGTCCAACTAAAGCAGCTTGTTGATCACCCAAACAACCCATGATTGGGACACCTTCCAGAGGGCCCCATTGCATTTTACCATAATTTTCTGCAGATGAAACGATTGTTGGTAACATGTGAGATGGCACACCGAAAAAACTATGTAAGGTATGAGTATCCCATATGCATTAACGCAAATAATAATAAAATTTACTCTAAAAGACGCTGATCCCATTGACGCGATTTCAAATTCATAAACATTGTGCGACTAGCGTTTGTTACGTCAGTAATATGTTTTCCACCTTGAATACCACCTGTCAGATTCTTTTGTATATATGTGAGTAATAATTTTTTTTTTAGGGTGGGGGTGGGAGAAAATAGTTTACCCATATTAACCAAGTGTCCACTGTACCAAACATGGCTCTTTCGTTTTCGACAGCATGCATAACTTTTGGCACTCTATCCATTAACCATTTGACTTTGACGGCTGAGAAATAATTGTGAATGGGTAAACCGCAAATTTCCTGAACATCGATGTTTGATTTTTTCTGTGCCAATTCTTTCACTAGGTTATTTGTACGTGTATCACCCCAAACAATAGCGTTGTAGAATGGCTCTCCTGTTTTACGATCCCACACCAACGTTGTTTCTCTTTGATTGCAAATACCGACGGCTGTTTAGATAAAAAAGATTTAACGTCCCACTTTTTTGCATTGTTTTCCTTAGTTTACCTTTTAAATCATGAATATCATGGCCCATCATACCAAATTTTCTAACAGCCTCATCAGCACAGCGAATTGCTGAATCTAATAGATCGTAAGGATCATGTTCAATCCAACTAAAGAAACGGGGGGGGGGTATCAGTTTAGTTTATGGGAGACAGATATCTTTTCTTACCCTGGGCGAGGATATATTTGTTCAAATTCTAACTGATGTGATGTGACTAGGTTTCCACTTTGATCGAAAATTAAAAACCGTGTTGACGTTGTTCCTTGGTCGATAGCTCCAATATATTGTGGCATTAATCTAGTATATTTTATGTGGAAAAAAGATATAAAAAAGAAAAGAGATGTGTCGCGGGGAGCACAGACTACTCAATTTTTTTTTTTCTTTCTTTTTTTTGCGCCTTTTCCCGAGACCAGTCACATTCTGGCTCTTAGATTTACGTGATTAAAGCCGAAACTTGTATAGTCCTTTTGAATAAATAATAAATTTCCGCTTTAGAGTCACGCGTATAAACATTGAAGTATATTTACTTGGTTCTTCTCTCTTTTTACTTCCACGTGTACATGTAAAAACATTCGTTTTTTTTTTTTTTTTACTTTCTTTAGTTGTTGTCCTCCCAAGATTTTTTTTTCAAACTGAGATGGATACAATCGGAACACCTTTTTTTTCCCGCTGATAACAATCGTGTGCAAAGAGAGATCTACCCAGCACGAATGGAAATCACCAAACAATCCACTATCTTCCATGTATAAATTGGATTATTTGGCATGCACTTTATCATCTTTACAGGGAGCCAAGGTTAAAACAATAAGAAATGTAATCCTGGGTTCTTGACCCTATCGGTGTAACATCAATCCATCACTTGCATTATTTAATAGAGAAGATACAGAAGACTTTGCCACTTTTTTTTTGCATTTTTTGGGCATGTCATTTTTACTCACAGTCGGATTAAGCATGAATCTATTTAAAGTCATATTATTTTTTATCTTTACATAAGCATTACTATAAGCACATATCAGGAGGAACTGTACTATGATATAAGCAATAAAACTCCCTCAAGTGGCGTTTCATTTTCTTTTCTTTTTTTTGTAATGAAAGTAGGACCATGCATTTTAGAATTGTTTGTTGCATTTTCATTAGAAGTTACTGTAGGAGATGACAAAAATACCGCCCCCCTTAACGATCAATGTGGCACAATCAAGAGTTTTCGGAATTTAGCTTTCTTGTATATCGTCGTTCTGGTAGATTAGGAAATCACACATTCTGCCCATGCATAAACTTCTTATATGGGTGTTTCATAAGCTAGAGACTCTACCTATCAGATGAATTGGATTGTTAGCTAATGCACGTCATAATGAAAGACTGGAAACAGTAGCGTGGCTGGTGCAATAATTAATAAAAAAAACGTGGTATATCTACATTTTGAGCCAAATAAACTATATGACTTTTTTATTTTATTCATGACGTATTTTTTTGGGATATATGTATGGAGGGGCATAAGAGAGAGAAAAAAAAAAGTAGAGTTCATACACTAACATAATAAAATAAAAATAGGTTGTGTGAGGGGGCATATTTGACTAATTAGCAGAAGAAGGGTTGGTATTGATATACATCATATTTGAAGGATAATAATATAAATTATCAAGCCATTGTTGGTCATTATAAATTGAATCGTCATGGTGAGATTTGTCACTCTGCAAAAATATTGTATTGTCACCAAATTTGGTTACAAATGATGAAGCTTCTTGTGTATTGTAATACAGTGGATGCTCAACCGTGTCAGTGTAAGTCCATTCTGGTAAGCTACCACTGGTGTTTGTAAAACTTTCTTGTGGACACTCTTCATAAGCTGAATAGAAATAAGCACTTGGCGTATTGTTACTATAGTAATTATTTGGTGTAGTCATCAATTGACTGTTGCTAGTATCCGAGGATGCAGTAGGATAATCGCAGTATTCATTGTTCATATTATAAACAGCTTCTGCATGATTTATATCGGGAGATATCTGTTCTTGTTTTACCATTATACTTGTTGTAAACAATGGAGAACTTGATGACTCTAAGTATAGATTTTCAATATTAAATTACAGTTAGATTTCATTCTAAAAGGATGTTACCTTTTTTTAGGCTAGTTTGCTGTGTCGTAGTAACAGACTTCTTTCGATAAGGACCTCTTTTAAAACCCTTTTTACGTTCTTTTCTGGGCGAGTCAAAGCATGTGTCGGTAATGCCAAGCTTTATACATCGTTGACAAGGCCTTCCTTCATCGCATTTTTTACAAGCTTTTTGGCAATTGACTAGTAAAGAAAAAAAAATTATAATTAGAAAATGCAACACGTGAATCCAAATTCGTGTAACAGACAATTAAATGTACAAGAGGATACATACCACATGCATTTTTAACCTGGCTTCGACGTTTGCTTGTGGTATTCGTTTCAATGTGTTCATTTGTTATATTCATATCGATGTTTGTGTAGGAAATCTCAAGCTGATTTGAGCAATTTTTGTTGTCATATACCATTTGCCCTTTTTGTCCGGAAAAGCTGCTTTTCCAGGAGAGATAATTGTACAAAAAAAAAAAGTAAAGGGAAAGAAGAAGAAAAAAAAAGACCAATCAAGAAGAAAAGAAGAAGAGAAAAAAAAATTGGTAATTGTTAATTTATTTAATTTTTTTAAACTGTTTGTAATAACATAATGAAAAGTAGTTTTTTTTTTTTTCTCCTTTTGTTAGAATCATATGTAAAAATAGTGTAGTGTTTGTAGTTGACAATAAAGCATGTTTTTTATTTATTATTTTTTTCAGTTTTTTAGTTTTTCTTGCTTTGACTTTTTAACTTTTCGTTGAGAAAAATATGGTATTGTTCTTTCAAGACACTAGTGTGTAATTCGTTAATTTTTTTTGTGATACACAAAATCTTTGTAACAATAAAGACTTTTTTTGATAAAAAAATAAAAGAGAATTTTCTACCTTGCAGATTTAAGTAAGGTAGGTGAATTACACGTGGCATTCTCACCCAATCAAAAATAATAATTCAAATTGATCCCATCTCGGTCAGGGCAGTATGTGCCACAATAAAATATAGGGGCCTAAAATAAGAAATATGCCGAGAGGTGTTAAGTTCTTTTAATCATTCTGCCAAATCAAGTTTCGTTTTTGGTCAGGGACCAAATTTAAAGACCCAGACTGTTTATACTCTCGAAAAAGAGATCTGATCGTTTTAGCATAGTGTTATTGTTACACCATGATCTTTCTGGATAATTAAACTTCTCTGCATCAAGAGGGCGAAGTGAGTATGAAAGAAGGAGCGCACGAGAAGGTCTTTTTCGTGTGACGGGATCCGGAAGACGTTCAAACATTAAGGGTTTTATGTCTGACAGGGGGTTCCGTAAATTTATAGATGATTCCATCGTCATGGTTACCAGAACAATTAAAATGCATGGTCTGATCTGGTTAATTATGTTACAGATTCTGTGTAAGATAATTAACGAGGAGTTTGTATCAGCCACCTTGTGCATCTATTAGCCTTAAAAAATGACCCTTGAACAATAAAACTTGATAATGACTAGTTTTTTTTTAATGTTGAACAAAAAAGATTTTTTTATTAATTACAAAGACTAGCTTATGAAAGAAATACAAGTTTTTTTTTTTTTTTTTTTTGGTTAAAAAAAATGAGGTGATTTATGCCCAATCCCAAGTGATAGGAATCTAAAGAAGAGCGAAAAAAAAAAAAAAAAAAAAAAAAAAGGTTAATCTTATTGTCGGCGATTGATGCTTAATTGTCAACTTACTCGGCCCTTTGCAAAGTCACCAATTTTGCCGAAAGCACCAGGACTTAAATCAACATCGCCGGATTTACAAGGAGGACAAGTATCAACAATTTTAACCTTTACACTGCCATTGGGACCATGAACATTGATGTATTTACCACAAAGAGGATTGTTATTGGGGTTAGCACCATTTTTCATTTGTGGAGCATTCTAAATAAACAATAATAAGAGTTAATTTAAAATTAAATATTTGTTATTTTGTTGTATTATTACCAAAGCAGCAATCAAATCAGTGTCTTTTGCGTCCCAGCCACAAGAGCCTAATCCTGTTCCATAGTAGGTACCATCACCAGAGAATTGGCCGGTACTGCTAGATCCACCAGTATTCTTCTTGGTAGTGGTTTTCTTAGTAGTCTTCTTGGTAGTCTTCTTGGTGGTCTTCTTGGTGGTCTTTTTGGTAGTCTTCTTTTTGGTAGAAGTCTTCTTTTTGGTAGATGATTTTTTAGTAGTCTTCTTAGTAGTCTTCTTAGTAGTCTTCTTGGTGGTCTTCTTGGTGGTCTTTTTGGTGGTCTTCTTCTTAGTAGAAGATGTCTTTGACTTTTTATGAACCTTTGCTGTTGATCTTTTGGTGACTGACTTGTGTTTATGTGACTTATTGCGGCATCTCTTTTCAATCTCGCTCTTCCACATGCTGTTGCGACCAACCAGGGCCGACTCAAGCACGACAGGAGAAGAAAGGTCACTAGGAGATTCAGAATTGACCTGCTGGAACAAGAAAGTTGAGGTGATAGCAGTAATTGCTAAAAGAGAGGAATGTGTAAGACGCATGCTTTTTAATCTTAAAATGACTGTGAAGGGATATGATAAAAGAAGGGTTTTTTTTTTATGGATATAAAGAAGGAAACAAAAAAAAAAAGAAGTTTAAAAAAGAGGTTCCCTATTTATATGTCTTTTTTGTTCGCTTGGTTGCGCGTTAATATAAATTGACCCAATCATGACTTGTCAATAGACAATTATCGATGCTCAATTTGGAAAATGATGTCTATTTCTCTCCTGTTTCTCATGTGTAACATTGCATTATTCTCTCTCCCGCTCTTTCTCAGTTCATTAAAACTCCTCCCGCATTTTTTTTTTTTTTTTTTAAACGTAGCACTTTTTTATATATATATATTTCCACCCCGTTCCCCTCCCCCCACCCCTTCTCCCCCCATTACGTTTACGTTTTTTTTTTAGTGTGCATGATTATAAATTTTATTTAATTCTTTAAAATGTTGCCAAAAGTAGTCTTCTTCCAACCAATGTTCTCAGCAGGAACATCAGTGAAAATGAAATAACCGCGTTCAGAACTGATGCCCAACTCTTTTTCAAGTTCTTCAGTGACTGCAGCAGCTAACTTGGCGTTACGTTCGTTGTCTATAATAAAGTATTGAGTAAAAAAACGCGAAATGATAAAAAATCTCTTACCAATATGACCAATGGAACCAACCTTGGCAAGGAAACCAGGCTCATCAGAACCAGCAAAAGAGTAAGAATCGACCTTTTGATAAGTAACGATACAGTACTAATTTGTAATCTCTTGTGTTAATCATCCCCATATTTATCCATTTCATATTCTAAAAATACACTTACATCTTCGGGCTTGCCGATTCTTTCAGCAAAGACCTTACTTAAGCGTTGAGTAAAGGCCTTGATGTCTTTGGGAGTTTCGGCAGAGATAATTTCAAGAATGGGCATTGTGTGATAATAAAAAAAAAGTTTAATAAAAAGTGAAAAAACAGTGAAATAGTCAGCAAAAAACCCAAATTTATTTATGTTTGGGGTTATCTAAAAAAGAAAACCCCGTTGGAGACATTTTATCCGGTGGCCTCCAAGTTATGTAATCGTTTTCCAATAAGATACGTGTCATCATGTATCTTACGGAGCCAGTGTTTAATCAAATGAATACTTCCTTTTCCCAGGATAAACAAACAACCCGTACAAAATAAAATTGGATAGGACGACCTGAATACCAACATCTTGATCAATGGATCATCAATGACTATTTTTTTTTTTTTGATTAGTAAGTCACGAAAATTATTCTAGAATGTATTTGATTTACCGAAAATACGAAAGGCAACCACAGTCAATACACTGGGCACGATGATGATCGCGCAAAGTCCCAGTATAATTGACATGATCCTCCTTGTGTCAAAGTTTCTCCATTGCATCATTGTCTCACGAAGTGGAATTTGAATCGGTAACATCTTTATCAGACTGTAAAATAAGCTTAGACAAGATAATCCTATGGCCCAATCCTACAAACAATATGCGATTAGATAAAGAGGAGGGGGGGCATGTATGGGATGCACAAACATTAGATTACCATTGTCAGATAAATATCAAATACAGGCTCTTTCATATCTGATAATCTTAATGGCATCAGCACGTAAAGATCCATCATGATACCAACTAAAAATGGTATCACCATTCCAAATACAATCATTGTGCGCACGAAATTAGCAATCTATAATAAGTAGTAATTTAAGTAACCCATTTTTTCTGACACCCATTTTAGTTGAATTCTTCTAACCTTTTGTATCTTGCTGTAAATATATTGCCTGAGGTTCCAATCTGTCATGCCCTGTCTGATAGTTTGATATTTCTGTACAATCGAATTTAACAAAGAACTCATCACAATCATAATGTATGCACCCAAAGCAAACGAATACAAGTCATGCACAAGTCTGTCCGGGCTAACTTTTGTAAACAAATTTCTGCCTAATTTTACTTTTTCTGAAATATTAATACAACCTTTTTTTTTTTTCCTTGTTTAATTAACTTACATGGTACCACAGAAATGGAGCAAACAAGGATAGAACCGGTTGTCCAAATTAAAAATAAAAAAATAAAGATTCTAGTGTAAAAATAGTTTGGAATGTAGACAATGGTCGTGTCTCTTTCTTCGGACTCAGAGATAGCAGGATGGGTTCTTTCGGATATCAATAATGGGCGTAAAGTAATAGGATGGACAGGTACAATCATTCTTCTTCTACGAGGCACCGCAATGGGTACATTGTCATGTGTGGGGACCCGAACAAGTTCTCCTTCAATTTCTTCTTCATTCGGATACCGCCCTCCAAACATAAATGATGAAAGTTTTAATTGTCCAGATACAATATGCCACCATCTCATTAACGCCTTTTTAGAAAATTCCCGAGTATCTACGTATCCCATCACTGGTTTCAGTAAGTATTGCACTGCCAAGAGATCAATAGGCAGTAAAGATATAGGGATACTGCCAAAAAAAAAAAAAAAAAAAAAAAAAAAAACTCGTGTAAGTTGCCTCTGTATAAAAGTGTTGCTAATTATACACATCACACTTACTCGAATTTCCATATAATAGGATAGATACCTCCATAGTTACTCACCAACAAGGTGACAAATCCCATACCAACCATTATGAGCATGAAATAGGTTGCGCCACTTAACAGCAAATGGTTCAGTAATACAAGTATAGGCTGATCCACCATATCCTGTACAGGATGAAAATGAGGGTCATTGGGGTCACGAATAAAATAGAGTACACCAGGACGAACAACTTCACGTACTAAAGCAACAAACACAGAGAAATGAAAGATGAAACCAGTGCCAACAAACCAATGTAGAAATACTCCTGAATACGGGTTCAACAGTACAAAATGAAATCGGCTCTTAATAGAGTATTCCGTAAATAGGGGCAAAGTGGATATATCCAACAAGACGCCACACACGGTTGGAAATACAACCAGTTCTAAAAACATAAAGAACAGTACCTTGATAAACACTCCCTGTTGACGTAGTATCTCATTTGTAGATCCACTCTTGTTTCTAGAAAGATACCATGAACCAATAGAAATAAGAACCATGTATCCCACTACTGTACATACCACTCTATCGATACTGCCCTGTTCCGTTGCACATTGTCGCCAGCGTTTAAAGATAATGGCAGAGATGGAATAGACATTACTCACAATTAATTTCCAGTTCTGAATCGTATTCGTGTGATCAAGTATACTACTCGTCGTCTCGGACAAAAGCTGTGTCACACTACCACCTCCATTATCATGCAATATAATATGAATTGATTTTACTACATAGTAGATTCCGGACTGCATGTTGCTATGCATGTTCTTGACATACACGGGTAACACCTTTTCGAAATTGTTGTAAACAAGCGAAATCGTGTTAAATGCAAGATCAATCGATGGATCTAGAACTAGTCGTAACATATATAGCGGCTTATCCACTAAACTGGTTGGCCGAATCAAAATAAATGATCTGCCAATCATGTATGGAATCCAAACAGTAACACATAAACACAGGTTGATCATCAGCGACATTAATATCGGATTTTGTAATAGCATGAATAGGTTTCCACGCATACCAATCGCCTCCAAAATGTTATCCATATTTTCCATCACATCAAAGTGTTCATCTGCGGGCGCCTCTTCGGGTTGTTCCTCTGCCACATTGATTGGTGCGTTCATAGACTCATCTACGGGCGCCTCTTCTGGTGGTTCTGAAAAATAATCATTATTGGTGCTGGGTTCTCCAAACTCACTTGACCTCCAGGTCCCTGTGGGAGGCGACATCGTCTCATCGGTTGTAATTTCCTGCTGTAACTGACTCTTAGTTGTGTCTTGTTGATAATCTCTCCAACTTGCAAAAGGTGACTGAGTACCGCTAGGTGGATTACTATCATCATCGTTGTCATCATCACCGTTGTCGTCTTCCGCTCTCTGATAGTAGCCTGCCACATTAGCAGAGTAAGGATTATTGTATTCGAGATGATCATCACTGGCGCGTCTTCTTAATTGTTCCAATCGATCTAATATCGGTGGTGAAGGTGGGTGTGCTGTATTTTTAATGACCCATTCACGGAAGAGATAAGCAGCTACAAATACGATGACCACCACAGCTGTAATGATTTGTCCCTGAATACAGTCGGACACAAACACTCTTGTGGTATACCTCGAGCCTTTCCGTGTATGTGCAATTGAGTTTCCAGTGATATTTTCTCCAGACCAGAAATAAAATCGCCATGTCCATACAGTGGATGTTGGTAAAAGAATTAGCCAAACAATCATGACAAGGAGTGTTCGCATAGTTGTTACACAACCTCGAGAAAATCGTCGAATGCATTGGCCAAGTAATACTCGAAGTGGCATTCTATCTGGCATATCGTCTCGGTAAATGGGTGTAAATTCAAATGCATGATCACATAGTTCACAATACCTAATTCACTCAATGAGTTTGTCTGCCTTTTTCGGAAGGGGTTCTCCCTTTATATATATATTACTACTACTTTTTTTTACTATGTGAAAGCCATTGTAATAAACTAGAGTGTAATAAACATGAGTACAAACAAGGGAAATGCGATCTATAGTATTTTGTTGTTTACCAATCCTGATGAACAAAGCGAATGCTGCCAGAGCATTTACATGGGTGAAATAAAGGTTGGACTAAAGAAGGCCCACCTCGACAAACTCTACAAATGCCTGCAATTGCCCAGAAAAAAAAAGTCAGGCAAGATCGAAAACAATTGTATTTTTTCGTACCTTGATCGTCATCCATTACAAAATAAATTAGATTGATGAATAAAACAAGGTAATTTTATTTTCTAACATATGAAAATCCGGGCTGCAGAGCGGACATTTTCCCGTGATTGCTGGATATTGTGTTACAGTGATTGTTTGTCCTGCTTTTTTTTTTTTAACCGTTTTGCATATTTACCAATCCTCATTTGCCGGCCCTGTATCTTAAGGAAGAACTACAAGTGAATATATCCTTCAAAAACCTTATAATATAGAAATACTCATTCTTTATTATATGTTATTTTATCAATATATCGTTATACACCCTGATATCATAGGAACACGTACTTTTTTCTCTCTTTCAATATCTTGTAAGGATATACAATAAAGCCGAGACTCATATTTAAATGAATACTAGATAATTTTTTTTGTATATAGATTTCAGTCCAATGATCAAATATAAAAGAATAGGGCTGTACGCTTTAAATGCATTAGGTAACATAAGTCTGAACGAAAGGAGCACATTATTATGGTTTGATTTCATTGTCCTTTTAGATCCCACAAGTGACACCATAAAATAGAATACAGTTTTAGATTGAAATGGAAAAAGAAAAACATCAGCCTTTTTTTGGATACGGCATAAATAGGTGTCTGATAAATGTTATAGGGATCAAACTGATGTCTATGACATTCAGTATGTTTATGCATTTAATCAGAAGAGGACGGTAACAAAATAGATGTATTCTAGTAGCAAAGTGTAAACGATACCTTGCATACACTGACTAATCAACTATTTATCAAGCTTATTCGAATATCTAGTATTTTTATAAGTGGCCACGAAGAGGGATTCAAAAAAGAAAAATCGTTTAATAGCCTACCAGTATCGTTGTAGGCTTTTAAAAAATAGACGGACTGTGTTTCCATGAATAAATTTAGGTTTAATGATAGCCAGTTTCAGACTAGACCTGTACAAAAAGGTTTAAGTCTTCAGTATTGTCAATTGTATCTTATCAAGCTAAACAACTAGGTTTTAATAGTGAGAGATCTCAAAATTAGCAGATGTAACCAAAATCACATACTGGCTCCTACAGAAAAGAAAGCCAAAGAAAGGAGCAGCATCTTTTTACCATGTTGTAGCTTTTGTTCGCAACATTACAGATTTCCCGGACAAACACAACTAACTAAAGCTTTGTACTGGTGTTAACAAACGCAGAATCCATGATTCTCATCTGGTATTAGTAGCAATTGAAGGTTAAGGATATACTATTTTCCAGCAATATCTATGAGTGATGGTCAAAGATCAAAAAAGTACATATCAGAAGAAACTTAGATACATTTAATTCCCGCTTGTGGTACTGTCACTACCAAAGTCTGTACATACATAAACGGGATAGGTATCTTGATAGAGAAAGATGAACTTTTTGAAATCTGTCTGTTTTTTTTGTTTTTTTTTCTGTTTTTTATTTTATTTTTATTTTTTACATTTGCCTGAAACAAAATATTATTTTTATGAAAATCTTATCTGTTCACAAGTGGGCTTCTTTTGTCTGAATTTAAAGTGCTAACAACAAAGAATAATAGAACCTGAATTCCCTGAGAAAAAAAAGACAGCTTGGTTACTAAATGGGAAATGGTTACACTTGCCAAGCCTCGGAGAAAGATGCGTAAATATGGACAACGGTAATCATTGACATTTACGGGCTTACATATTATCCAAATCTTAAAAAGTTATACACATATATATATGAATAGCGACATCAAACTATAATTTCCGGGAAACCCGTCGATACAAACCTTGGGAAACTAAACTGTCGAAAATGTCAAAATTTCGTTTTCTTCGGAACATCAATGCTTGGGACGAGGAGGAAGAAAAAATCAGTTCATATATTTATTTTTAAAGTACACAATACGGGTTGAAAACGGCAAAAAGCATGTGCAGCACTAGGTACGGTAACCATAGACCCGTCATTTATGTAGAGATACAACAAAAGGGTTTTCTTTATAGTTGTACACCGTCACCTTGTTTGGCAAAAGTGGAGAGTGAAAGCTTAAGATTTATAGGAGTTCGTCCAAATTTAGTAAGGAGTTCGTCTGTTTTTTAAAAAAAGTTTCTTTTCAATTGCTTTTTGAAAAGAGTCAAAGAGAGACGCCCGAATTTTTCCTTTTGGAAGGTCCGAAAATCAAGTAAAAGGCTGTATTCTTACGCCAAAAAATTAGCGTGCGTACTCGTATCATTATAATTTAACGACATCTTGCTTTATAGGGTTCAATTCCGGAGAAAAAAGGTGCAACCATGATAAATGTTTCCTTTTTGCTTCTAGGCTGGCAATTGTTGCACAGCCTGACATCCGAGCTATCCGTGAATTCAGGTAAAAAATACCTCATCGGTACTGTTTGTTGAACGTACTTACCTTTAGTACAAAATACATTGAATGGTTTAAGAAAAAAAACCCTAATGCAAATTGTTACATAATACCAATGATACACACAATCTGACGTACACGCTTCGTTTGCACTACCGTCGTGCGATAAATGACCATTTGCAACGAACTGAGTTTATGTTGTCTTTTTTACTAAAAATTATAAACCTTTCTTTTTTTTTTTTTATGAAAAAAAAATCATTTACATGGAAAATCAAAGCGCGTACTTACATTGATTTGACGGTCAATGCTTTTTTTTTTAAAAACTATAAATCACGCAGCTCTTTTTAGATCTCCGGGTCTTTGGGTCGGAATTTATGTGATCTGCGCATCGATGGTATTTGCCATGTGCAGAATAAGGTTTCAGTGCCCTGGAAAAAATGACATGAGGTGCGGAAACAAAAAAAAAAAAAAGTCGATCAAATTGAACCTCAAATAGAATAAAAAGTGCACTATTCTTCAACTCGTTTTTTTTTTCTTCTTTCCTTACACTTATTTACACTCATTTTGTATGCACAGAAAAGCTGAAGAAAATTATAATGGTTCCAAAATTAGTGTGTCAGATATAAGCACGATCAGCAGCAACAATAGTCAACGTTATAGTGACAATCCACTAGGCACAAACGATTTTGGACAGTTTGACATTATTGATGATCTCGACTATGACGATGTGGATGATGGATTAATAGGTACAGAAAAAACTGTAAGATTCATCTTGTATTACACAGGTCTTAACTTGTATTTTTACAGTTGATCAAGAACTGTTACATCAATATAGAGAAGCTATTATTCGCCAATTATATGAAGGAGAAAAGAAATTCCTTGAAACATTAGAATTCATTTTAAATACTTATTTGTATCCATTACGCAAGAACACAAAAACTTCAACTTTTAATTTTTTGGGAATGAAAAAGGCACCCTGCACAGAAAAAGAAATGATATGGCTATTCAGTAATATCGAAGCTCTTTATAAAGTTCATATTGAAAATATGGACACATTAGAAGAAAGGTATATCGTATTTGTCATTTTCATTGTGTCATATTTTATTGATACACACAACCTCGTTAGACTAAGCATTTGGGGTCCAACTCAAATCATTTCGGATATTATCCAGACCAGGGTAAAAAAAAAAAAAAAAAAATACAAGCAAAAAGAGAGAGAGCAATCAATTTCTAACTCACTTTCCAGTTGGCACAAACACGAAAGGCTTACATAAATTATTTTGACCAATATGGTACCATGATCACAACGTTTGAAAGATTAAGTCGATACCAGCCGTTTAAAAAGTTCATTGAAGTAAGATACACAAAGCACCAAAAAAGTAAAACGCAGGAAACTCAGTTCTAATTTGTTATGTGTGTCTAGACCGTTGAATCTAATAGTAAAGGTGTAAACTTACTGATGCTTTTAAAATCTCCAGTCGACTGTGTTGAACGTTACGTCGTTCAATTAACCAAATTAGCTGATAGTACTTCTACAATGCATCCAGATTACATTGGATTAATGCAATGTAAACAACGCGTTCAAGTTTTGGATGTCGAATTTAAAGCCCCGTAAATATTGCTTATCGTTTTTTTTTCGGCCAATCGTATTTATTCGACCACCTTTTTTATTTCTATCTATAGGGTAAATGATGCGCTTAATGTAGACAAAGTATATCAAATTCACCTCAAAATGACAGGCCAACCGTTCGGTGTCAAGGCCGAGCGCAGAATCATTTTGCAAGACAACTTTACTCGACCAAATAGATTAAGTGGCGAAGAGACGTGTTATTTCTTATTTTCTGACATGCTGGTATTCGCAAGACAAAAATCAAATACTTTGCAATACAAGGGACACATCCTTTTACAAAAATCAAAAGTGAGACCAAACGTAAATGATTTCTCTGTGGAAATCATTTGTCCCTTTCAAGGCGTGGATTCTTTAAATACAACATTTATGGGTTCTCCAACCACACATGTGATTCGCACTTTAAACAAAATAGATCAAACAAAATGGATTACTTGCTTAGAAGCAGTCATCACAAAACTCCAATAACCCACACACACCTTTTTTATGCACTCTTCCACATTTATACACTTAAAGAAACCACGATACCTTCATTTGCTCCCCCTTTTTTTTTAACTTTTTTGCATTCAATTAAAAAAAATATATATATATGGTCACGTCATTGTTTTGTGTTTTACCCTTTGACGCCTAGTTAGGAAAAATCAAGAAGTTTTCGAGTCGTACGATTAACAACAGCTAAAGGGGGGTTTTTTTTTTTCGCTATTCTTTCGCTTTTAAATCGTGTTTGTTACTTGCTTTAATAAAGGTTTTTTTTTTTTGTGTAGTCCAGAACGGTAAGGGTCTCAACCTTCTTGAATCATTTACAATCGAAATATAAAATTTTGCTTATGGTCTAAACCATCCTGCTTGATTTAAGTAAAGGTCCACGAGTATGGATTCCTTGAAGTTTGGCAATCAGCTTTGTATCACAATCAATTTATCGTTAAATTTTTGTTGACTACAGTTATTACACTTCAAATTTAGACGAATCGCAATTCATTTTTAGAGGTTGAATACCACAAAATAGAGAACCACACATTTTGGTAAAGCCAGGCATAACACACCGTTGTCCAGGTTACCATTTAATATGGGAATTGATTTGACACCATTGGTTTGAATAGCCACAATTTGGACATCACCATCACCCGAGCCCATTGTAAGGACTTGTGGGAGTATCTTTTGCATTACTACATCATCACATATCCGTATAATTTGATTTCTAATTAATCCTCTTCATCATGACCCTCCCATCCTCAAACACGTACTTTTTACTAGTCACAAGGGATAAGACAGACTGTCTGTCTTGTGAAATCATATGAGTGCATCTTGTTGGGTGAAGTGGTCACCAGTTGGTCAATTATGATAAACTGCCTGTTTTATATTTGTCAAATCCCGCTAGCTTTTTTACCGTCTATACTATGTTTTTGTTCAAAGGTGTTAAGTTTTCAATTTATAAAAAGGGTGAATTCGTGTGTTCAAAAATAAATAAACACTCATCAAATGTTTATTAATGTGTATCTGAATGCTTTACATTTCTCTTACAAGTAATAAAGCGTCAAGATTATGCATACAGTAACTTAAATGATAAACTTCGAAACCGGCACTTTAATTATGCTGGTGCTTTCCTTCGACGATTACCCAAATCTATTAAATATTTGTCTTGAGTGTTCTTAAAGATTTCGAAGAGTAACCTGAGCACTAAAATCAGATATTTTCGACAAGGAAAATCTAGCGCATTCATTACTTGTACTTGAAAACAGTCATCATATAGCTCAGAAAGTGAAACTTATGGTTTAAATTGGCCTGCTTCTGAAATGTCCTGATCCTTGCCCTTATCGAAATTGCTCATTGAACAGACGTCTTGGTATTAAAACGTGAGCGCATTTTGACTAAAAGAAAAAAATCGGATTTAAAACGTCATCAAATTTTGCACCAATCAGAGATGTCTATCAGACCTATTACGTGTAGCTGTTTTTTTTACACACGCACGCAAACACGTACACGAGTACACACACTACAAAATAAAAAAAAAGAAAAAACTATAAAAATTTTAAACCTATAGGTTCGACTGTAATAAAACGAAAACCAAGATTCAACTCAAAGTGAGTATAATAGTTATTCATCTCTATTTTTTCACTTTTTCCAGAGTGTGTATATATTTTATATTTGAAAAAAACTAGATTGAATATTTTTTTTATTTTTTCAAAAAAAAAAATAATATTAACAACATGACCAACCAGATGGTGTCTCGATTCAGAGTCAAGAAGCTCTCCCCCAAACACCCACTTCCTATTTATAAGGAGTATCAATTACCAGACCTCACTGATGCTACAAACGTGCAAAGGGCCGTACCTCAAATAGAAACAGGTGTTGAAAAAGAGGAGGAGGAAGAAGTACAGTTGATATGGTTACATATTTTTTATCTTTTACAATACAATTTATACTAATATTTATAATTATAGCATGATTTACAAGCCGCCATGTCTGCTGCTCAAGCTGCCGTAACTACTGGTGCCTCTGTTGAAAATTATATCCCAACTCCTGATGCGTCCCGCCTTATTCCCACTGAAGAGTATGTCAGTCTTTATAAGAAGAAGTATAAAGAACCCTCCACCTTAATCAGATTTTCGTCTACGGTCGAAGATTGTGTCGGCTGCCCTTACGTTATGGACGAAGAAGACGATATCTTTTTGAATAATTACATTACTCAATTTCCCAATGATACATTATCAGAAGATTCGTTTGAGAAGATCATGTGGGAGTGTGAATCTATTACAAATCAACAGTGGCCACATCTTTACTTGGTAAGCAAACACGTTAACTTCAAATTCCTATGTGCTGAATAATAAAAATAAAAATAGGATGCTACATTAATTGCTGATTACAAGACATTTATGGATAATGTACCAGACTATTCTAAACTCAAGACCTTGGCAAACTTTCCCATCATCTTTGACTATTGGCGTACGCGTCGCTTACAGCGCGAGGGTAAATCTATTATTCCTCAGTTGAAGTTCGAGGAGATATTGAAGAACGAAGCGGATCCCTATGTGTGCTTTCGTCGTAGAGAAACGAAGCCTATTCGAAAGACAAGGCGTACTGATCAACAATCACTTGAGCGTTTACGTAAATTGCGCAGTGAAATGGAAATGTCTAGAAATTTACTGGGCATGGTCTTGCGTCGTGAAAAAACTCGTAAAGAAGGTCTCGTATTGGAGCATAACGTATTTGAACAAAAGAGGATTATTCATGAATATCAAAGGACTTTGGGTATTAAAGAGGATGACGATATATTGATGCCAAAGAAAAAGAGGCATGTTGAAAGCTCCTCTGGTGCTACTATCAAGATCCCACTACACAAGCTGAACAGGATATATAAATCACCCACACAATTGGCTATGGAAGCCGAATTGAACAGAAAGAGAGAATTGGATTTGCCTTATAACGATGTCACTGATTCTCCTTATCAACCCTTTCCACTGCCTATTCCGCAACAGTTCTATCAAACATTGGATAACAGCCAGCAGAAATTCCGTAAACGTATGGGTCGAAATGGTCGTGTCTTTATTGATCGCATGGATTATGAGCCAAAGGAGAAGGATCCTAAATATCGATTTGATTCTGATGCCAGTGATGGCGAGGATTTGATGGAAATTGATGAGATGGATAGTTTGTATTTAAAACATCGTGTTCAATTATTGTCCGAAACAGAGCTTCGAAATCTTGTTACGGTTCCGTTCCTGACACCATTGAATATGATCAATATCAATCAAGCACGTCAAGCTGCCGCCGCCGTTACCTCTCCTGCTCCTGTACGTCCTGTTAATATTCCACAAACCGTATCTCCAGCTATCACTACAACACCTTTAAAGCGCCAAAATAGCCGAACTAAAATGACACCTCAACAAGCCGCTGTAGCTATGGCCAACGGAATGATCGCAGCAAATATGGCTGCGGTAGTAAACGGTACATCAAGTAACAAAGCAGCAATGCAAATGGCTATGGCTGCTGCCCAACAGCAACAGCATGGTAAGTGAATAGATGATATAAGAATATTTTGTTCGCATAATTAATCTTCATTGCAGCTAATAAGCAACAACAACAACAACAACAAACTACAAAAAACCCTCCATTATCACTTCACTTTTAAAAAAGAACTTGCCCATTGCCATTGTACAGAAATTCTGATTACCCCCCCCCCCTTTTTTTCATTTTTTTATTCCCTTTCTTTTAACCCTGTAAATTATGATCCAAATACATGAAAAAAAAAAATATAAATATACATATTCGCTAGCATACAGATTGTTATATCACCCCCTTCTCTCTCAAGGAACTTTAAAAAATAAACAATCTCTTTTAAACAAAAATATAAATCATACTATTTAATAAACAATAAATAAAAATTGGGGCTACTTAAAACGCAACGAAGCAGGATTAGGAGCAACAAAAATTCCAGAATTGATCGTTCCTTTTATACCAACAACGATAGCCATCGAAGTATTATATGTGTTATTCGCTTGGATTCTTACGCTCGTTCCAACCTGTCTGACGGTTCCTTGTGAAACAGAGCTTATTTTCACATTAGCAGGGGCTGTAAATTCGATCGTGACTTGGTTTGAAAATGGCGAAGCAACTGTACGACGAGCATTTATCACGGCTTCAAACTCATCAGCAGTAGACGAAACAACGGTCAACTGAGCTCCAACTTGTGATCCCTTGTATGCTTGAGGTACTGCTCCTCCAAGAATCTGACGAAGGCGCGAAACAGCTAGGATTGCGGAGCATGTGTTTGAACCAGAAGATGCATATCCACAATAGATCGATGTACCATCAGCTGTGGCAATACAAACAGTGTTAGACGGGCATGATGTAACGGACCAGACAGAATGGTCACAAACTGCATAAGCTCCACCGCTAGTACAAACAAATTGGCCTTGTGATGAACAGGTTTGGCCGTTGGATACACAAGAGCCTGGAGAACCTGAAGGAGGACCAGGAGGAGGAAGGCCCGTTGTAGGGGTAGTTCCATAAGAAGTAGTTGTAGCAGGATTTGATGTTGTTGTAGTGATAGGAGGAGATCCTGTGCCAGAATTACCCTTGACTAATGAATAAAGACTAGAAGCAAAATTGCCATTATTCCAAGCTTGAGAGGCATCCCAAATTGAGACACCGCCATAAGAAGAGTATTGGCTGGCAAGTTGGGGTACAATTGTACTGATTGTGCTCATGGGTATGTAACCACTACCAGCAGCTGTGGAAGATCCCGGAAGTGTCAACATAACTTTGACATTTTTATTTGGTGATGTTGATGAAGCCCAGTTAGCCCAAGTAGCAAAATTAAATGAGCCACTAGCTGCAGAGCAATAGTTGTTATAAAATTGAACGTTGACATAATCAAAGGCAACAGCATTAATGACTGACCCCAAAATAACATCAGGGAATGGACATTGGGGTGCAGCTCCGACTATAAACCCAGACCCAAACTTGGCTTTTGCTGCAGTAACTAAAGCTGCATAACCGGTAGAGGGACCACCTTCAATATCAAGATCGATTCCGTCAATCACGGTGTCACCGAAAGGTCGTGTCGATGAGCCACCTCCACCAAATAAGTTCCATAATGTTGTGGCAAACATAGCGGCGTCAGAATCTCCGGAGAGACTGTAAGCCCCAGCAGCTCCACCAAGAGATAGAATCACCTTAACGCCAAGACCCTGGCACGTTCGTATATCTAGTACAAGTTAGTTAAGGCTAGAATGATGTGATATTGCACATATTTACCGTCTCCGACAGAAGGACATGAAAGTAACTGAAGACCAGGAAAGGTGGTTTGACAAGCACCAGCTAAATTCATACCAGGAAGTCCACCCACATTGAAAACATTGAGAAAGGATAAAATAACTGCATCTGCTTGTCCAGATTGGCAGTAGTAAGACAAAGATGATTGGGTAGATCCACCACCAGCAGAATTCTATACAAGTTATTAGAATTGGTGAAATTGTGCAATTACAGATATCACTTACTTGACCCCAGTAGTAAAATACATTAGGCTTACTAGTCGAATAGGCCGCCTCCACGCATATACTTGACAAGAGAGTAGCAGCAGTGATTCCAATAAAACGTAACAACATTTGAAATAAGATAATTAAGATAGTGAGACTTTTTTTGATTTTGCATCGTAACAAGTCAGCTTATATATAGTTGTCATTATGAGGGTAACTGTCAAAAAAAAAAAAAAAAAAGTAAGGTCCCGTTTTTAATTTCAATCTGATGATGCTTTCTGCTTACATTATAATTGTTTGCACAAAAACAAAAAACAAAAAGAACCGTACATAATATCAATCGTATTTTGAATGTATCTCCCTTCATCACCGTGTACCAATCATTTGTGTGTGTGTTTAAGCGGTACAAATGCGCATTGTATGGGTTTCTGTCATGTGATATTATTTACTGCAGCATATTATATAATCTCCAATCATGCCATTTATGGCAGTTTTAGTTTACAGCTATTTCGTAGTCGTTATAAGATAAAGCTACATTGATAAAATACAATAAAGATACTATTATATAAGTCAGAATGACTGTTTCATGGTATGCGGGTTATTGGATTTCGTGTTATTGTACCATATTACGTTCGCAAAGTCACCTTACACCACCATACATTTAAAAGAGATATAAGGGAGAGGTATCAACTTTCATTTATTCTAGTAGCAACGTTATTTATACTACGCGCAACACAATCTATATGAACTAGATAATGTATCTTACAACAAGACAATTTTCTATTAGATTATATGTACACATATTTTGTTTATTTTTAAAACTCATAATTTTTGTCACACGTAAACCAACACCCTATCATTTCCAATTCATTTCGGCCTTGAAACACACTCACACACTTTTATACCAATCACGGGATTAGAAGAGAATATATCGTATCTAAGCAGATTGTCCATTTCGAATTACCGCTAATAATGGCTAATAAATTAAATCAGATTTACATAGTTAAGCTAAATCCAATTAAGCCAATCATACATAACATTAATTTGTGTGTGTATGTGTGTGATTTATGGTATTGGGCGTTCCTCGGAAGAACACACAGTCATTGTTTCATAATCAGTACTCCACGATTATCAAGTAAATACTACTGATTTTTCCTTGCAACACCATTAACAAAGCCTCCTTTTTAATAAGTTTGTGTGACGCACAACTTAAAACCATGATAATATATCCATACAATTAGTAGGATTTTAGCAAGTAGTAAATACTTATCCAACATGTTAATAGCAACATCACATGTTTGGATACCGTTCCGAGGAATATTAAAGAAGATCACACCCACGTTAAGAATAAACAAATGCTATTGTTGACACGCAAATAGTGATGGGCATTTGCTGTTTTAATTTAGAAATTTAGACAATTAGTTAAGGACAAATATAAAATTGTGAAAGAATATACAGAATTGTTTCATCTCTAAACTTTTTTTTAAATAACCGGTATCTACTGATAACCGAGTTTTATTTTTTATAGTTTAGTAATGAGAACAGCTTATAAAACTACAGCAAACAAAATAATCATATGGCATAATATTTGCATTATAGTGTAAATCAATAAAGATCCAAGCTCCTGTTCGAATCGTGTATGCAAATTTATGACCTCAATTATTGGTATATCTCAATAATAGCTTTTTTTAAAGAAGTAATACGCAATTGGGAGCTATTGTGATTAACGATTTACTCCTGACTCGATTTGCTACAGGATACACGAATCTTCGATTTCTCTGTCTTGTGATAGCAACATATATTCACGAGCTTATATATCGCATAAATATGTCAAGCATAAGCCACCTGTTTATGGAAAAAACTAAGCGCCCGACCTCTTAAACACTTCTCCGAGATTACAACACAGTAAATGCATCCTGAAATTTAAGATTCCTGTAATAACCAGAATTGTTGTCTGGTATATATGTCATTATAAGCTTTTTAACGTGGTTCTTTTGTAATCAGTTTAGAGTATGTAACTAGATAAGGTGAGCATCTTTGTATTTTATATATTTCATCAATACTTTACGTGATAATACTTGATGTTTGGTTCGTCTCAGTCTTCTTTGTAAAAACAACAAATACCTTTCATTTTTAGGCCACCGTTTAGAGCGATACGAACGCATTTATCTTAAAACACGTGAAAGTAAATTATGTTATTCTAAATACTTAAGCTACAATTCTAGCTACCATTTCTTAAATACAAAACATATACATGTAAACAGTCTTCTGTTTATGCTAGTATTTATTTGGAATAATATAACTAGCAAGTAGACACTATTTTATTTCATTAACCTCTTATGATGTTGTAACGTCATTAAATGTTGCTATTTCCTCATGGTAAGTTGATCAAAATGGGGTTCACTATCATGCTTCACTCTCATTGCTTTTTGAATGTTCTCTTCCGAATTTCTTTTCATACAAAATATCAAAGCGACATTCATCTTGCCGAAGGGAATAACATTGCTAACAATAGCTCTGGTATAAAACTCGCCAAATTCCGAGTCGTATGCAAAGGGTGTAAATTTAATAGTAAATTCGCCTTTACCACAGCTTCGAAGGTCACATAGATACTTCATAGATGCTATCTCATTAACTACTTTTAATCGACAGCAATATGTTGCTAACTTGGAAGCCCATATTAAAAATTCAAAGTTGATACGTTCTTCCAAAGTTGCGATCGAAATAGTGAGCTTCTTCAAATTTACAAAGTTTTTTAAAAGTTCTAATTCTTCTTCCCCATAGAGGTTGTAGTTTGCTAAAGTAAGCGTCTTGATATTTGAAATAATACAGGTATCTTTGATGGAGTCTCTAATCTCATCAAATGTATGTCTATTTTGTGTGTAGACAATCTCGTAAAAAGTAATGTCAAGTTCCAGTAACTGCAGTGTATCATCACCGATTAGTTTAATCACAGAAAGTAAGCTATTTGAAGTTTTGCCCAAGTGTAATTTTTTCAGCTGAGTAAAGTTTTTCAAATTTGCAAAAGTGATGCTTTTGAGATGTAGTTCTGTCAGACATTCACCAAAGTAGTTGCAGGATTTCTCGTAATAGTACGGGTCTTTAAGCTGCCCGATTGAAGGGATTATTTTTTTTAATAAAAACCAGCCTCCGTTGGCCTTTAACAATCTATAGAATCGCCTCCAATCGATACAACCACATTTAAATGTTTCTACGTTAGGACATCGTAACATGATTTTCCCTAAAATTCTGTTGACTTGGTCAGGACTGCCTTGTAATTTCAAGTGTTCAACCCATTTTCCCGGTTCGGTTAATGATTGCAGTAGCATTTTATACGTACGGCTGGGTTTATCAACATCGACCAAAACCTGTTGAAAAACAGATGATTGAACAAGAGAAAGCCATTGTTCATTGACATACATGCAACGATATAATTGGGATTCTTCATCCCCTATTTGTTTAACAATTAGTTTCAATATTTCGTACGGGATTTTATTGATTGGAGTCGCCATTTTAGTAGTTGGAAGAAACCAAACATAAATTCCAAAGTCATTGGGTGGGATATTTATTCTCATCAATAAATCAATACAGTGATTAACAAATACAGTTATAAATCAATATTACAGTGATGAATCAATAAAGGTGTATTCACGCACACACACATTCATAGTTAAGGTTTTATTCAGACAGGTACATATACAATACGAAGTATTTCGGCTACAATGTCAGATGGAAGATTGGCATCCATGTCTTCTTTTTCCATTTGATCGTCCCGCTCATTTATAGCCAATACATGCAAACGATGACTAAACACCTTTTCTGCTGCTATTGCGACTAAGTCTGGTGTCAAATAGTCCCTTTCGAATAGTGTTGCCAGAGATCTGTAGAGAATTAATACACATTTACTTTTAAAGTGATGTTTCTTACTTTGTCACAATGACTAAATCCTGGCTACACCTAGCTGTCAGTCCACCTTTAACTCTTGGATGTGTACGGATTCCCACAACTATGTCCCTAATATAACGTGTGATATCGATATTGACATGCACTTTGGTCGCTCTCTCTGCCAGTCCTCTAATTTCCTATGCGACATCAATATTAATAGACAGGAAAACAAATCAAAAGTCATGTAAAATTACCTCGTATTTGATCAAGGAAACCCTTCTTGGATTTAGTTGACGACTGGGTTGACTTATCGGGTGGAGAAACATATCTTCCTCAAAATTATAGCTCACAAAAAAGCGATCCATCTACATATCCATTAGCGAACTTCATAATTTAGCTTTAGCTGATAACCCTACCAACTGAGACGATATACAAAGACGATTGTATCCTTGGGGTAGCACAGAAATAGCCAAAAAGCATGGCTTTGGTACATTGTATCGGACATTGGATATTCTTAATTCTTTGGTAACAATCAATTCCAACAACAGAGCCTGTATTGATTCGTTCGCTGAATCTAATCCTTGCATAATCAATGTCTGAGCAATTCTGGTTGATGCAACTGTATTATTATAAGACCTTTTCATATCCTCATGTTCTGACCATCGTGACTTTTCTCGTTTATGGCCGTTAAATTCCTTTTGTGTTGTCGAATTGTTATACATAGGCGTGGAAGCATTTGTTCGTGATATGATAAATGGTGGTCTATCCCTCTTTTTCAAATTAAAATCCACTGGACTAATTGGTGTCATATGATCTTCATCTGGCAATAAAGGAAACTAAAATATTATAAGACAAAGCTCTACGTATGCCTATTTTTTTTTTTGTACCTTTATGCTCGTATTACGACTTCCAGTCACTTGATTATTGCTGACCTGGGACCTTTCGGAGGTTCTTGAATCCAAAGTTTGAATGGAGCGACTTGCTTTATGAGAGTGCATGGCAGCTTCATGGGTCTTGTTTTTTAGTGGACCTGAAGTCGCATTTAAACGGTCTATTGAATTTTCAGAATCTTCTCGGGCGCTAAACAACGTATCGACTAGATCCGACCTTGTTTGGTGTTCGTGACATGTCATTTTTGCTGTAGTAAATCCGAACAAACATCTGCTAACCTGATTTAATTAAGTGAATATAAAGTGATTCTCGTTGAGTGGTTTGTCAATTACCTGAGAAGCCATTTGAGTTACTTCAGCTAATCGATCAGGGGGAGCAGTTAATATTAAATGTTTGTCCCGGCCCGAGATTAAACATAAAAGAATTGAAATGAATAAATCTTGGTTAAAAGCAAAACCAGCTTGCTTTTTTAGAACTGCCATTCGAGTCTTAATCCATTCTTTCGAATCTTGCGACATGTTTGTACAGCAAAGGAAAAGACATACATTACTGGAGATTGGGGCCAATTATACTTCCGCAAAATCATATGCGTGTAACCTTATGACAGAGACGTAAAATTGAATGTCCTTCCATACAAACTATCTCCTCTGGTAACATGGCTAAGCTTCTTTCGAAAAGAATGAAATTATGTCAAATCAATGAAAAAACAGCTATATAATCTCAACTTTAAATTATAAAGATACATGGGAATTAACCAAAAATTTTAAATTTATCATGTTATTGAGATTTTAAAAGATCTACTCCCAAGATTTTATAAGATCAAATAATAAATTGCATCAATTGAGTACAGCTGGCTTAAGGCTACAGTAAAATTCGGTTGAAACCTGTTTTATAAAGGGCTAATTTAAAAATAGCTTCGAGAATTTTTCTCACCTTCCGTTCTCCCTTGTCAATAATGCTTCCTTATTATTGTGATATCCCTTCCAACTCCTCGTTACAATCATTGTCTTCGTAAGATTGTCAGCATCCCAGATATCATCGTTCCTTCCCCCTGCAAGATATATCCCTTCACAAACTCATCAGCACGGATTTTCATCAAATAAATGGAGTTCCATCTACTCCATTTTTTTTATAAATTCCGATAAATAACTTGGTGCTGTTTAAAAGTCAAACGATTTAGTCGAGAGTATAAGCTAAGAAGATAACACTTGTCCAAAAATAAAAAAAATAAAATTCTTGAAATACGCCCATGGGCTAGCAAAACAAGGCTCAAATCTCAAGAGAGATAGTTTACTGTTATAACACACCTTCGATTCACATTAATATTTCACTCGTCTGTATCAATCCTACTGAGTTACTTACATCTTAATGTTCATTAATGTACTCTGGCTATAGGCGTATCCCGTATTTTCCGATATATGTATACATTTTAAAACTAAACTACACCAAAACCATTTGATTTATCACATGTTAGATATTTATATTAAAAAACTACTACATTTTTATGAAGATATTTCTTGAATAGTTATTATGAACTTCCCTATTAAATTAGTATTAGCTGTGTGCTTAAAAATAATTATGTAAATTGGCGCGGGAGGACTTGCTCATACACAACAAAAATGAAAACCATCAAGTTTATTAATAGTTTTTTTTTTAATATGCAGTAGTTTATAAACACATGATGGGGGAATAAAAATGTAAATTTATCTAGTGGAAGGGAGATTGAGCTCTATATTGGCCTGGAGGAGGGGTATGATAACCCATCATTGGAGGTGGTGTTGCGTACCCCCCTTGATAAGGTAAATTGAACGCAGGTGAGCCCCCTCTGACTGATTGAGGTTGTTGCATCATTAGAGGTTGACTTGTCGAGGTATTGTATTGTGGCCTACTGACATAGCTTTGTTGACTATAATATGTACCTTGGCTATATCCTGATTTTTGAGATCCATGAGACCCGACCGAAGCATTATCATCATGATAGTACAAACCACCATCATCATCATATAAACTCTTCTCATACTCATCCCAAGTCATCAGCGGTATAGATTTACGGTCAAACTTTCCTTCATCAGCCATGACTAACTTCTTACCCTTGTCTCCCATTACAACACGCGTGTTACCCCAAGAGAAATCGTCAAAATGCCAGTATGAGTAAATAGGAATTAAGAAGGAAAAGACAGGAATAGCAAATATAGATACAATCATCCAAATGATGTGTTCCCATTTTCTGTGTAACAGGAAAATAACTGCTTGAAGACCATACACACCAGCTATTGTAATAATTGACATTACAGGAACACCTGAGGTAGATGTCGCCAAGGTATAAATAAGATAGACAAGATAACCTACAATAGCTGGCTGAACCAAAGTACTGAATAAATCGAGCATGACCACGAATCTCATAGAGAAACAGCAGAAACCACAAAGTTGAGGTAAAAACACGAGCTCACCCAAGTTATGAATAGTTGAGTTGATCCATCGACGACGTTGGGAAAGCAAGACACTCCATTGATCCGGAGCATTTGTAGCACATTTAGCATCAGAGACAAACTTTGTCTTGTAATTGGGAAAATGTTTCAAGATAAGTGTAGTCAAGTACCGATCTTCACCTAAATGAAGCAGATTCTTTTTGTGCAAAGTATCAACCTTATTGATGGAATAGTCTTCCAGGATCTGATTTGATATTAACAAGGGCTGATTCTTCAACGGAGCCCGAATACGATACATACAGAAACAACCAGGTAAACAAGTGACAGATCCAAACAGAGATTCGAATGCTTTGATAAGATAATGGGAAATAAAGTATTCGTAAACTTGGATCATAGTAACCCAGCTATCTTTCTCATTTGACAGCACAGTTTCACCACACAAACCAATAATTTTTGCATCATGAGCAAAGACAGATACCATACGATTGAGACCGTCAGCCATTACTTCGGTATCTGCATCCACCATTAAAACGTACTCGTAAAAGCTGGGGTTAACACCGATTACATTTTTGATTTGGTGGTACAATTCCAATTCCATTGGGGTCATGGCGCTATTGAAATGCACCTTATTCAAAAAGCTCATCAAGATCAATTGACTGTCACGTTTACCACGGTTACCAGGTTTCTGTCTTTCAGAAGGCTTACCAACTTTTGATACCACAATATATGGCACAACATGACCACGACATTCGTATAGGCCCGAATAAATTTTGCCCATATTATGTTGTTTTTGTCCTTCTCCTACCGAAAAGAAAGACAGAGCTTCGGGGTCTGTATTCGAATCAACACCCAAAATGTCCAGTACGATACGTGAAGTAGGACGATCATTACCACCACCGATAACCATACCGTCACAAATCAAGAACAGTAACTTACGCTTATCATCATACTGCAATGAGCCAATTGAATCAATGGTTTTTTTCAATTCCTCTTCTCCTTCTGTATAGCAAGGCACTTGACAAATCACAAACTTTTCATGCTTTTCTGGTTCACGACGTGTACGGAATTGAAGGGCGGCCAAAAATTTAAACACGATGATGGCGCAAAGAAACACGGTAACAATTAATAACAAATATTCTGCAAACAAACACCTGGCGGAGTTACGTTGATCTACAGCACCTGCATAATACAAATTTCTCAAACAAACTTGTTGACGTAACTTAATATCGTCTGCCAAAGGTAATGCGTTCCAACTTTCAGTAATATCTTGACCTGCTTTTTGCGTAAATAATGTCACAATTGAATTATCTAAAAAGTTTAATTCGCCAGCATCAGGTGTAGGTTGACCATCGGGAACATCGAATCGTCGACCGCCCAATACGTAATACGTAATATCGAAAATGTTGTTGTTTAAAATAACCCATTGACGAGGAGTCTTAATGCCAGACATGTCCTTGGGATTTATTGCCTGCTGATTGATTTCTTGAGGGCTGTAACCCATGGACCCTTTTTTATAGTTCTTTCTCAAATAAGTCATTTGCTCAAAATACCAGTCAGGACGAGGATCCCCACTGTTAGGTAAAAAGTTGTGGTAGCGGGCATTTGAATCCGTTAAATTTGGGTTAAAGTCCAACGAGACATAAGGTGAAACGGTACCAGAAACACCTTGGCACAAAGCAGATACCTGCACGGGAAAGAGCGCAGAGGCGTCTTTGCCTCCGTATTCCAAGACAGCCGATTGGGGAATGACAAGACTGGCCCAATGATGGGGAGCGAAGCTGGTCAAGTCGAATACTTCACCACGGATTGTGACATAGGCATTATCAGGTGTTGAATGACTTGCAAGTTCTGATGTTGAGAACACATTTTCATGAGGACAAACCAATCTACCGAAAAATACCAAGAACCAAATAATAAAAGCAGATGTCAATAAAATACAAAGGCAAAGTGTCATTTTTTCTCGCCATGCAATTTGAATATCTGGGCGTTTCATTTTACCACACCAAAGTAAAAATGGGGTTGGAATCCACCATGTCATGAACCAAACAAAGTTCAGCCAGTGGCGACGAGCCGGAGATAATTGTTCTACATCTTCTTCAGGTGCTTCTTCTTCAACAACTGCTGTGGTAATCATTTGTTTCATCTCATTTGTAGCAGGCTGTTTGCCGTAAATCTCGGATCCATATTGCGAATCTGTTTCGTAATGACTGCTTTGTTGATCAGGTTGGTGGTATTCATCTTCTGAAAGGAAAGACCTTTGATCATCTGTATAAACAGAGCCTCCAGCTGCGGTTTTGGGTATAGGGAGACCAGCCATAGTAGCCACCATAGCGGCATTTTTGTTATCCAAAGAATAATCTGCCTTTGGCAACAAAAATTCTGTATTCGAACCAAACGACAAATTTGACAAAGAATCCGAACTATGATCTCTATCCATGTGAATCATGGGAGCGGCCAAAGTAGCCATATTTTCATGAACTCGCTTTTCTTCCTTTTGTTTCTTTTGATCTTCTTTTTCGACTGAGCGTAACCCATCTTCTAAAAATTGCCAAACAGTTTCATTTAAGAATATCTAATTTTAAACAATCAGCCAGGGCAGTCTTATTACTTGTTTTATTTTTACCTTTGTAGAACCCATGGCAGCTTGTTCAGTCGACCAGTTGAAAGCACCTATAGCAGCCTCACATTGGTCTTTCGCATCGCCCGTAAATTTATCCACCCCCTTTTCATTTAGTATATTCATATAACGGTCTAAAAATTCGTCGTGAAAGAAGCTTGTGGTATAATGGACTGCCAAACGTTGACATATATGAGGGATACCAAATGCTCGTATCTGAGATCGAACGCGGTTTGTATCAAACTGATTTGGTGCCGCATCATCATTTGGCCTAATGCATAAAATAAACCAAGGAACAGTTTCATCTAAAGTTGTAATCAAATCGTCCAGGGCTGTATTCAATTGAGATAATAACATGGAAACGTTTCGTTTAGGCGTAGTTGGCTCATCCAAGATTGGTTCTAAAGTGGTTCTTCGACGTTTTGTCGTTTTTGTTCTACGCATGGAAGGTCCACGTAACGGACCACTGGGTTGTTGTGCGCTCATGATAGCATCGGTTTGCTTTGGATGGTTTTCGGTTCGAACATTATTATCAGCAAACAACTCCAAAGCGAAACTGTTGTATGAGGCTGGAGCTGTTTCACTTCCTCGAATTAGTTGTACTAAATCAGCATTTAAATTATCTCTGTTAGACTCGAGGAAATGTGTGGGACTGTATGCGACTTGCCCTGCAAAATGTTGAATAGCGAAAAGCCGTTGACCTGTGTCTGCCGATTTAAAGCTAAATGATGCATGATTGCTGTTGTATTTTCCAAAGGTATCCAGCATGCTAAGATCGGTTGATGTAGATAATTTGGCGTGATGGTTGATTATATCTAATAAACCATGTTTGGGCCTTGTTAACAAGTCTACACAAGCTTGGTTATTGAAATAAGGCACATCCGCCACATTCAAACCCTCTTGGCGGTATTCCTCGATATCCATTTCAAAAATTGAACGTTGACAAAAGTTTTGCAAACGCTCATCGGCCAAATTAACACAAAACGAGTTAAAATCCATGTTATTGAGTCTAGGCCCTGGTAGATCCAAAATGCCTATAAAATTATGCACAGCATCACAGCATAATTTATTATTCATGTATTCTACCAGCCAAGTGAATAACAAAGAATACAAAGCCTTCACGATATCGTCACGTTGTTTACAGGCACCAGCCGAGTCCAAAATAAGGGTTGTTACGTCTTTTTTAATCAGTTGTGTCTTGTAGGTCAATACATTTTCCAAGGCTCTGGGATCTACACCTAAGAAATCCGCACATAACTCTAATGTAGCGGAATTCTTGACAAATGCAGCTTCTTGGATGGTTGGATCGTCTATAAATTCCAATTGACCCAGATGTAATAAACAAGAAAGGAATTGCCAGATACGAGCCTGGTACTTCTTGTTGATACCTAATGTTCGCATTGCTCCTTTCAGGTTCTTAAACTGGTTAGACTCACCACCGGAAGCGGCCATATTTCTAGGAACATATTTGTAGACCGTATCATCCCCACCGAGTTGTAATATAGATTTTTCTTCTGCAGAAGTCCCACCCAATAACTGATAAAAGATATGAAAAGTTTGCTCGTTTCCAGGACATTGCGTTACACGGGTTTTGTCTAATAAATAATTAAGCAGCTTTGCACCGACCATCCGACCTCGTTCATTAAATTGCAACTCCAAATACTTTCCAAATCTAGAAGCATTTACGTTTAAACCTGTACGCGCATTACCGAATGCCTCCAGGACTACTTGAATATTGGCTATTTGAGCTTGAAGTTTGGTTTCCTTCTTTTGGGAGGATAAATGAACAAGATGATCCAGGACAAATTTAAAAGTTTCAGTCTTTCCACTACCTGATTCACCACTAAAAATATGAAGTAAAATATGTTTAATCTTTTGTTTTTGTTTTTAGGTCTCCCGATGCCCCCCTTTATCTTTGTTGTTGATTTTTTTAGCCCCTCTCCCTTCTGTAATTAACTTACTTTAGTATCAAAGATTGATCAATGCCTGTACGCCTCATATGTAAATAAGCTTGATTTGTCAGTTTGAATATATGAGCTGGCAATGGCTCCAATAATTCAGATCCTGTATCTTTGTATTCGGCGACGTACTGGATGCTTTGCAATGGTAGTGTCTTGTACGGGTTGATAGCCACAAGAGCGGAATCACCGATTCGAGAGTATATGACATTATTTTGAAAAGCAGCCTTTAAACAAGCGGTTAATTCATCTTCTGTATGTTGCGACAACTGCGATAAGTCGTACTTATTCTTTGTCATTCTAACGATGATGATAAAGAAAAAGAAAGTTTTAAAAAAGAAAATAAAAAAGGATAAATAGGGGATGAAGAGGAAACGAAATTTTTATGTAAGTATTAAAAAGGGGTGAAAAATGATTGGATTATTAAAATCTGACTTTTCTCTTCCGACCAGTGAACTTGGAATCATTGGCAACGATCTTGTCACCTCTGTCCCTAGCAACCTTCTTTTTATTGTTGATCCAATCTTTGCCTTTAATGGCAGTACGGTTAGACTTTCTCTTCTTTTGCATATGTTTACGCTTTTCATATTGAATGGATTTCTCTTCATCAGGATGCATTTCACCGTCTTCACCCAAAGCTTTAGGCATTTGATTCTTTTTACCAGATTGTACACCAGCAAATAAACAGAGGTAATATTTCTTTGCCTTTTTAGAATTGGGGTAATCAACTAAAAGACCACCTTCAAAACCACACTTTGTTGCAACATCGATAATCAATTGAATTTGATCATCATTTTCAGGATAAAATTGGAATACAGCTCTTGCTCCTTTATCCAACGCAGCATATAATGTTGTAAAAAATCTTTGAATTCTGGCTTTTGGTCTATTGATAGTCTTATCTGCATTACAAAGCCATTGAAGCACAGAAACACTAATGCAGCCATCGAATGTACCAGGTCTAAATGCCATACCTTGACCAGCATCTTGTAAGAACAAATCGCCTTCTACTTCTCTTTCATTGGCTACATCCAACATGGCAGGTGAAATATCCATTCCTACCCATGTGTGACCCTCTTCTTCTAAAATCTCGCCACTAAGTCCAGATCCACAACCAATATCAAGCAAATACTTGGGTCCTTCTGTCAAGTTTAATAATTCAAGTGCCCGATAAGCCATCTCGGCTTGAATAGCTGTGATACGAGAGCTAGCAGAAATAGCATCAATTATCATGTTTTATCTGCTGTCAACTATTCAATAGTCTTTTCTACCTACTTGTCGGTATACTTTCTGGCTTCGTCGTCGCCATAGAACTATACAAAGAGATATTTAGTTTTGCTATTAAAGTTTGTTTCTCTGCCCTTACAATTTCTGGAGGTGCGATATGTTCAGGACGAGACATCTTTTCTATGACACTCTAAATAAAAAATAAAGGTATAAAAGAAAGAAAGGAAAAAAAAAAAAAAAAAAAAGTATTGTGACTAGTGTCCTGCGAGGACCTTGGCCCCCCGCCGAATTAGGCCAGTTGAAAGGTGGCTTTGATTATTGAGAGATCCGGACTTTATTGGTGCCTTGCGTGGATTTTTATAAACTAGGGTCCTTTTTAACAAATAATAAAATGTTGCATTTACTTGGTGTCAATTTACCTGATAGAAAGATTGTTAGGTAACTGGCAAGCCTTAAAAAAAACAGAAACCCCAAAAGTATTAACACGAAAAAAATAACAGCACAGCACTTCAATATTTCTATGGTATTGGAGAACCCACCGCCATTAAATTATGTCAAAAGTTAGCCATCCCCGAAACAACAAAGGTCGTTGAATTAAGTGAAGCTCAAGTCAATGAATTAACAAACACCTTGGCCAACATGACCATCGAAACTGATTTAAAGAGACAAGTGAGAGAACAAGTCATGCATCATCGTAATATCAACAATTATGTCGGAAGAAGACATGCCATGAGTTTACCTGTTCGTGGACAAAGAACTAGAAATAACGCAAAGAACGCAAAGAAATTGAACGGAAGATGGGTTCAACGTAGAGGAATGTCAATGTAAGTTTTCTTGATAAAAAAAAAAAGGTGTTTTATAAGGCTAATAAATAAAATTCTAATATAGGTGGACACAAATGCAACAAGGTCCTTTGAACAACTTTTTAGAAAAGTTCAACATGTAGTAATAATAATAAAAGAAAAAAATGTATGTAATAGATGTGTAAAATAAGGGGTATTATTAGTCTTGTTGACCACCATTACAAGTTATGAAGCGAACAAAATTTCTCCAAAAACCATGCTCTTTATGTGGTTTTTGTGGTTTAGAAGGATCCGTGAGGGGTACGTAAGCAGGTGTACTAGGCATATCTGTAGTGGTTTTGTTAATAGCAGTTGGTTTTGGTTTCTTTTGAGGTTTGGGATTTGATCTTCTAGCACGAGCTTCTTTTAATTGTTTGAACCGATTCTATTTTTAATATATGAGTATTTTAATAAGCAAATTTAGATATTTTAAAAAAAATTTACCTCCCAGCCTTTGCCATCATTTAGTAATGTCCAATCATAGATTTTATCGTCTGTTTCTCCTTGTCTCTCCAGTACTTTATCAAATAATTCTCTTAGGAAATCATAGTCTGGCTTCTCTTCAAAGCCTAGTTTTCGAACATATTGAAGATAGATGCCAAACTCTTCAGGAAATTCACCACATAAATCCTTCACAACCGTAGATTGTTTCTTTTCGCCAATCTTTTCATATTTTTGTTTATTGGTGGCCGCTTTCAATCCTTGCCATGGCAGGGAGCCTCTCAAAAAGTACATGAATACATGACCTAGAGCTTCTAAATCATCACGTCTTGATTGTTCTAAGGAGGTTTTTAAGTATATACAATATTATATAGAGAATAGGAGGGGAGACTTATTTTACCTCTTCCTAAATGCGTATTAATACTCATGTAACGTGCAGTACCAGATAAACTCCTGCGTTCTCTATATGGAATATGCTTCTTTGTCCTTGGATCACGATATAGTTTAGCCATACCATAATCGACAAGAAACACCATATTGGCATATTTCGTACCAGGTCGTCCAATCAAGAAATTGTCGGGCTTAATATCTCGATAGATCAAATTACGTTCATGGACACTTTGAACGCGAGAGATCTATAATTAAGTTTTTGAGTTTTAAATAAGACTCCCCTTCTCATCTTATTGCTAAGGTTACCATCTGCTTTGCCACCATGGCAACCGTCTTAATGGTCAGCTTACGGGAGCACAAGTCGAATAAATCTTCGAGACTTGGGCCTAATAAATCAATCACTAATACATTGTGAAGTCCTTCATGGCCAAAATAATAAGCACTTGGCACTCCTGCTATATATTTTTGCAATTGGGGATTAGATTTTTTATTTATTTTTGTATGCTTGTTGCAATAGGTTTTTACTTACAGGTTCCTGCAAGAATTTTGTAGGTTCTATATTCATCTCTCAATTGAGGTACTTCTGACTTTCTTGGTTCAAACTTTATGGCAACCGATTGATTGTTTAATAAATTCAAACCTTCATAAATCACACCAAAACTACCTTCACCTAATTTCTTTCCCACTTGGTAGTGAGAGCCAATAATTGTGCTGGCATTAGAGCTATTACTATGACTACTGGATTTATCCGCCTGTGTCTTTTCCATTCTTTTTTTTTTTTTTTTTTTTTGCAAGAAAAATAAAAAGAGAAAAAGAAAAAAAAAAGGGAACCGCTTTTTTTTTTCACGGGTGTAATAGAAGAGGAGTTCAAATTACATTTTAAAAGGGTTGTGTCAGGCCATTAAATCATAAAAAAAAGGGATACTTGTCGTCATCATTCATGTTGTCTTAATATGTTTAGGAAAAATAAATGTGATTAATAAAAACTGTGCTGTCAAATCACAATTACAATTTTTTTTTCTTTTGTACGGAAAATAATTTACTTCAATGCTAATACAGTTCATTGGAATAGTCATTGGAACCCTAACTCTATGTCAAGCAGAGCTTCATCGGTATGAATTCAATGTAACTTCCGGCTCTGTCAATCCTGATTGCTTTGAGAAGGGTGTGGTTGTTCCTCATATTAACGGTCAATTCCCCGGCCCAACAATTCATGCTCAAGTAGGTGATGAACTAGAAATTCTTGTCCGAAATCAATTAGAAAGCTACAACACAACTATTCATTATCATGGTATTCGACAAATCGGATCTGCAGAATCGGATGGTGTACCTGGTGTAACACAACACCCAATCAGTCCAGGAGATTCTTACCTACAACGGTTCAAGGTAACACAACAGGCGGGTACTTATTTCTACCATGCACATGTTGGATTACAAGATGACTCTGTTCAAGGCTCATTTATTGTTTACGAGTCCGATACTGCTAACCCTAAAAAAGTAGCCCATAATACTTTATTGAAAGCTGGTCCTTATGAATATAAAAAAGATATCTTACTTCAATTAAGCGAATGGTGGCACGAAGAATTAGACAGTAGACAGGATTATTACACTAGTAAAAAATTCACCTATGATCATGGTTCCGATAGTATTTTAATCAACGGTCGTACAGTCCACGACCCAACTGCCAATTCGGAAAAAAGTTGCCAAGGTTATACAACGTTTGATGTAGAACCAAATACTACTTACAGGTTAAGAGTAATTGGTGCTAATTCATTCAGAACATTGGCTCTGGCTATTAAGGAACACAATATGACAATGATCGAAGTGGACGGAGAATTAGTTCACCCTTATGATACTTCTTTCCTAGAAATTACTCCCGGTCAAAGATTTTCGGTGTTGCTCAAAACTGCCGATCACCCTCCAGGAACTACCTTTGCTATCGGTACCAGCTACCTTTGGCGCCAACGGGGTCGTGGTATTACTGAAAATGGTTTTGGTTATATTCGTTATGTTCGTCCAGAAGATGTCACAGATGAGAATAATTCTTTCTTGTTTAAACCCATCAGAAAATGGGCCAACAACAAGCATAATTTTATCAAAGAGGGTAATTTCAACAAAAGAGCGGAGTGGTTAGGCGCTGAGCGTGCTGCTGTTGATCATAGTCCAAAGGCTGATGCTGGTTCTGAACACAAGGGAGGTAATCATGGGGCTGATGAACACAGTGGTGGTGAGCAAAAAGATGATGGTCATAAGAAAGGTGACCGTGCTGACGGTGAGCATAAAGGCGATAAAGGCAAAGAAGGCGGAGGAGGCGGAGGAGGTCGCCCTGGAGGAGGAGGAGGTGGTGGGCGACCCAAAAAAGTCGTCAAGACGTACGTTGATTTACCTACTTTTCCCAAGATGGATGAGCCTGACTGGGTTTGGCGTCAATTGATCCCTTTGGCAGAGCGTGACCCTATTCTTGATGAAACCGATGTTCGTACAATTAAGCTTCACACTACAAGTGTAAAGTTGGCCGATAATACGACTCATTACCTGATTAACCAACGGTTTGCCCATATGCCAGCATTACCACTTGTCAGCAATTTTCAATCACTTGGTGCAGCCAATTACTCTGACGACGAGCAACAGTTTAATAGTGTCCTGAATACATACCATGTATCACACAATGAAGTTGTTGATTTCGTCTTTCAGAATACAAAGAATGCAATCGGAGGATGCCTTTTACACCCTTGGCATACACATGGCCACTCTCATTATGTGATTGCTTCTGGAGTCGGTAGTTATGAACATGATCTCGATAAAGATATTCGCAATTTTGAGCATCCGTTGCTAAAAGACACCACTGTCGCTTACCCTTCTATACCTTCTAATGATACTGACGGCTGTGGATGGACTAAAGTCCGAATTATTGCTGTAAGTTTTCTATTGACATATTAATACCACTTACTAACTCTTTAAATTTAAGGATAACCCTGGGTTTTGGGCAATACATTGTCATATTACCACACATATGATTCAAGGAAAGATGATCATCCTTGAAGAGGCACCTGAATTAATTTCAGAACATAGTCTTTATGCAAGACTAGATTAAATAAATTATAAAAAAAACCTTTTTTTTTTTCATTTTATTTTTACACTAAAATAAATCTAATCTTCATCCATGGCATCGCCGTTCTTTTTTTGCTTGGCTTGTTCGCCAATAGCTATTAAGAAAGATTCAACACTATTTCCAGCAGAAGGGTCTAAACCAAGTTGAGACAACAAAGGTCCCAACTGTCCAGTAGCAAGAGCTGCGCTAAGGCTTTGTAAAGCTTGACTGAATTGAGGACTTTTCACAACTTGTCGAACTTCTTCGGCGGATCTTTCGGACTCCTCAGGCAAAAAGGGGAATAATGATGCACAAATCTCTGGGTCATTTAATAAAGGTGTCAATGACTGTGAAGTTAAAACATCACTTAATGAAATCGGTGCTGATCCCTCTAACATTTTTTTTTTCAACAATTAGCGCTTAGGCATTTTCCCCACTTTCCAAGATAGTAACTTACCAGCAGGTCTAATATTAGCAAGCATTTGGCGAAGTTGATCCAACTGTTCAGTGGATTGTTGATTGTTGCTGGGAGCAGCAGTAGCAGCAGTAGCAGCAGGTGCAGACTGAACGGCAGGAGCAGGAGCAGCAACAGGTGCAGAGACAACGGGTGTTTCTGTCACAGCGGGGGTTGAAGTGATGTTGGCGGGAGGTGTAGTGGCTTCATCGTCGTCATCATCATCATCTTGTGTATCAGCAGATCTATGTATACTCTTTTATTAAAATCATGATAATTACCATTACAAGTGCACCAAACTTACCCGTTCATACTATTGAGAAACTGTAAGAGGTTTTCAGGAGTCAAGTTGGGATCTGTAGAAATATAAACTGTTAATACACACACAGAGAGAGAGATAACTTCTTTAATTTACCTTGGTTTTCTACACCGTTTAAAAGACGCATGAGTTCAGCATGAGAAGTGGATTCATCCAATTCAGAAGAAGCATTCATGTTACTCTCAGGATCGCGAATGAGTTCATTGACACGCTCGACAAGTTCTTGATCCTTTTCATCGTTTTTACTTTGTAACCAATAGAAATGACTTTCATTAGATGTTTTGAATTTCAAGACATAAACACGACCTGTTGTGCACTGAGTTACTGCTTTAAATTCTGCCTCGTCAGGAAAGATAATCATGTTCTAATAGCCTGTATAAGTCCTCCTTTCTTTTTCGCTTTGCGTAAATTTTTAAAAAGTGCTTACGTCTTCAGGAGTAGCTTGATTTTTACGTTCCTTCCAGTACAAGTGTAATAATTGATCATCACCCTACATAATTGCCATGAATACACACATTGTTGATTCAACCATTATAATCCTTTACCTGATCCATATAAAGTTTACTACGCTCAGAGGTTAGAAAAAGGCGAGAATTTTGACCCAAAAAAACTAAAAACTTACCCCTTTCTTAAATCGGGTTTAATCCAGGTGCCTTCGACAATACATTTACCGGCATTGAACTCAACCAAGTGAGTCTCTGTAGGAGCTGTAGCAAATAAACTCATTTTCCTTATAAAAGTGTTGATATATACAAAGAAAATAAATAAAAAGAGGTGGTTTATTTAGCTTTTACTAAAAATTAGGACTACTGAAAATTCTTTCGGACAGACAAAATATATCCTGAGTGGCAGTGGCGTTTTTAGAAACAATCTTAACTTGAAGTTTCAAGATGTATGCGTGCTACATACAAGCGAAACATTGTCCAACTGCGAAAAAGGCTGCTTATGTTGATTACGTTCTTAGCTTTAAATATGTCAACAGTCTAACTTTTAGTACAAGCAATCACATTATTGAGCCCCATTAAGATTAAACTTTTCTTGGCGGCTGTGATTGCTCCTTTTTGGATACAAGATTACTTGACATTAACACACACGAAAAAAGAATGTATACTACTGATGTCAAAAAGATGTCTGTTGTCTGTTATTAGGATAAAAGCATTATATTGTATCTTTAATAGGATCCTTGCTCTCCGCATTTCGTCCTATACGAAGGGTTTGTAAGATTTAAGTCTTAACTATTATGGTCAAGTCAAAGGAAAAAAGAGAAAAAAAATATAGTTTATTTATTTTTTATGATATAAACTATGCTAATAAGTGCTTCTCCTAGTTCCCAGCATAAAATAGCTGGTTAACAGGCCAGACCACGAGAAGGTGGAAGCACATCCTGGCCCAAAAGGTAAATTCCGATAAACCATCTTCAATACAGAACCTGATAATCCTATATGCCACCTACCCACAATGCGCAACATAAGAATCACCAGGACCAAATACCCCCTACACCATGTTGGGGTGGTGTTTTTTACCCTGGCAGCAGAACCGCAGCAGCCGCACCTGGACGAGTAATTGGCTTTAAGGTTAACATTCCGTGTAGATGAGGTAGCTGTCCAACGGGCGGCCAATCTATGGCTGCCTATAAAATGCAATATCTCTAGCGTAGACGTAAACAAGGCAGCACTTACAAGATGCATTTGGGCACTAAACTTCCTACTGTCATCAGATCCCGACCAAAATAAACAACCCACACCATACTGATGACTAAGAACGTATCGACTGGCTTCAAACGGCTACGACCATCCCACCATCTAGTAATATGCTCCTAAATCCACCCTCCACCAAGCAAACGGGTGTGGTACTAGTTTTAGTAAGAAGTTCCTGGAACATAGAGGGCGACTAACCCCAGTCAGATTGTTGTACCGAATCCGAATAAAGCGATACAGACAACGGCCGAGACCATTGCCTAGCGACTTTGACAACCAGCAGACTCCTCTGTAATCTTTTTAGGGATTACTACGGCCTTTGGAATACTGCCCGATCTGTAATGAAGTGGATAGATTTAACGGACACGAACAGAGTCGAGAGTGTCATTCTTGTGTCGAGCCATGCTAACTTCTCTGTTCTAGTGTTAAAAAAAGAATAAAAAGATAAAGAGCGTTTTTTTCGCAGCAATCTCCCTTTTATACCAAAACAAATTTTTTTGTTTATTTTGTTGAGTTTGTCTAGGCTACTTTTACAAACTTGATTTTTTTTTTTCACTACTTTTTGAACATATGTGTTATCCTTTGTATAATCCGTAAAATTCTCATCACATCCGTGTGCATATCATGGTTACTTTCTTCATTGGATGTCGAGAAAATGAGCATTGAAGTTTTGCTTTTTCATGCGAGATGTTCTTTTTGTGCAACGGATTAAAAAAAATGATCGGCAAGATTAAACAATTTTGCATATGATTCCTTTAAGCCCGTGTCCCCGTCATGATAAATCAAGTGTTTGAAACTAATTAATACCACGCCTATAGTTACATCGATCGAGTGCGGAGAAAGCTTTTGCATCCATGCTACTCTTTATGCTATCATCTTCCAATATATTTTTTAAAAGGTATACTGGCGTAAATAGCGCCTCTCCAAGATGATGGGAAATCTATCGGAAACCTTTCACCTATATAAGCATTTAGGTATCTCGCTGGAGATCTCTCGAGTTATTAAATAAAAGAACCCCAACATCAGACATCTACAGGTTTGATATTTAGATTAAGACTGTAAACGAAAGGTTTGATTTGACTAAATTTTAGGGTACAAGATGTTACATAATTCTAAAAGTAATTTTTATATCTATCCTCAGACCAAAACAGTGGCACTACATCCGAATCCAGGAAGTGTTTTATCCTTACATTTAAAATTCGTCAATGTGGGTTGTGCTGACATATTCAGCTAATATTGATAAGTATCAAATGAGTTGAAGTCTACTCAAAATGATTCTGCTAGTTTGAGGTAAACATTACATTACTGATCCAGAACAACCCATTATAATTCCGCACATCAATATTTGCTCTTGTCATATGATGCTACATGTTTTATTGACTAATATTGACATCATGTACTTAAAAAGATTTTCTATTCTCACCTATTATACGCTGATGTTTATCTGTATGCTTGCTTTCATGGAGCGTTATCAACTCTATAACCGTCTTCAAGGCGTGTAGCTCTTGTCAAGTCTCTCCAAATGTTATCCAAAGGCTCTGAAACTCTATAACCATTGTCAAATATTCTCACCTGGTTTCAAGCCTCTTCAAAACTCCCCTCCAAGACTCTGAAAATCCCTCAAATTTGCGTCAAGGCTATGCCATCTTAACTCTGTCTAAAATTCCAAGGCGTTAAGGCAGCTGTTCTACTTCTGATCTTCTTTTATTCACGGTACAGTATAAGCTAGTGGTTTAGCGTGGCTAGATCCGGTGAGAGCTTGTAGCTGTAGTCACGATTTAGATATGTGCTCCTGTGCTTGGGAGGCTAACAATCTGTTAGTGTAGGCAAAGATCCCCTGGTGGTAGTCTCCACATAGTTACGATTATAATATTCCCTGCGAATGGGGAATACCCTGCGAACTGGGGTTAAGTTCAATGAGTAATTTTCAGAGCAGCTTGTCTTTTTCGCCTCTGGTTCTTGGATATTCTCTGGTGGCCTCTTTAATTCATCCTAATCCATACAAAAACTTTTCACATCTTTTATTTTTTACGCATTAATCTCAATAAATATTATTTTATTATTTTACTTTATTTTACTTTATTTTACTTTATTTTATTTTTTGAGCAAAGCTAAGGACCCTAAAAAAAAGGATTAAAACTCCGTACAAGCTACAAAAGTAACAGACGTCCGGAACTTTGATATTGTAATACTCACATACTTCAAAAATGCATTAAGGTATAGAGAAGCACGTCAGCTGTACTATCAGTCATGTTGTTTACCGATTCATTACTGTCGATGAAAAAAGTTGCTTTAATTTAAACTCTTCCTCTTCAACTGAAGTTTACCTTGGACCAACTTTATGCAACAGTAAACCTTTCATTGCGGACCCACGCAATGAGCTGAAGCCTCAACGAGCTTTTTATTCAGATCAGAATTACAAAAGTTTTTCTGTGCAAAGATTTTCTAAATAATATCAAGCAGTAGAAATTGAGATAGGTTGATTCAGGAATGATGCCCAAGTTTTATTAAGAAAGTGTGTGGAAAGTGACTCTAATGGCCTCTCGCATCTCAATAAAGGCATTCAACCAATACAAGGTCTGATTTAATCTCTGAGTCATGCCCACCGAGAATTTGATTGGAACTGCACATCAAATGAATGCTGATATTTAGAGGAATATAACAGTTGTTACTGCAATTACTGAAATGAAACGTCATAACAGTAGTAGGTACTGTGAGTTACTTCGGCTCTCGTACCTGGACCCGTACTTTTGTTTAACTCTTTGATAAACTTGGTTCTTGTATTAAAAAGATCTGTCACCCTTTCATCGCCATCGACACCTTCACGTATCTCTCCATCTGTTAATTTGTAAAGGCTAATATCCTTAATATGGAAAATCGCAGGGTTTAAAAGTGGATCAATGGTATGGCCTTGAACTACTTCACCTGTAGTTACAAGAGTAGTCATATCAAGACTTTCAAATTTACCGGCATACAGTTCTTTTAAAGTGTAGGATGCAGGAGTATGGCCCATCAATGTTGAGACGGCACCGTTGGAGAGATTGTCATTAATAATTTGCGCATAATTTCTTCTGAAGGAATACAATGTACCGCCAACTAAAGAAGAAAAAAAAAATTTTTTGTTAGTAAAATAACGGCTATGTAAAATATGTTTATAAGCTTACTGTTGAGACCAGAATTCACTAAAAAACTTTCCAGCGGTAGCGGTAGAGCTTAGACCGCCAAAAAGTTAACCGGCCGGTATCAGTCTAAGCTTACACCGTTACCGGCGGTAGCAGTTTAAGCTTAAACCGATACCGCCGGTTCCGGTAAATCGTAAAAATTTTACTGATACCGCCGGTGTCGGTTTAAGGTGCGAATAAACCGCTGGAAAATTTCGCGGTGATTGGCTATTCTTCGGGATGTGGTGTGCTCGACACTGTCACTCGTCCATGGGGAGACCTTTTCGCTGCTGTATACATGAAAGTGTTAGTTAGTTTAAGTTATAGATAAAAAATCCCAGTTCAAGTGTCGAATAAATTCTACTAGAATTGCTTGAGACACTCAAATACAAAATAAGAAATATGATTGTGCTTTATATCTTCTTTATTTAAAGTCAGCGAAAATTACAAATAAAATTAAACTAATATTATCATATAATAATTGATCTTCTTTTTCGCTCGGTCAGCACCGCAATTATGAGTTCCGAAGAATTAGCTGCTATGCAGGAAAGAATTATGCAATTAGAACAATTGATAGCACAAGCACAACAGGCCCAATCTTCAGCAGGGCCTCAGCCACCACCAACGCAACAAATGGCAGAAGATAGAATGGATGAACAGCAGGGTGTATTACATTCTCTTGAAGTAAGACCCTCATACACGTGGAATCCATCACCATTATTAACTGAAAAGTTATCGATGGATAGCTCATTATTTCCCGACACAACTATGCGGGATGAGGAAAGACGTGTATTAATCGATAAATATCCAGGCATCGAGACCGTTCAATATCAGCCACCAGAATCTATACCTGGTGCTGCGCGTAGAATGAACAAATATCAGGCCAAACATGATATGTCGTTAAAGCGTTTGCAGTACTTAATTTCTGGGGTTTTCCGTCCGCTGGATGTATTGGGTTTAGAGCTTAGTCTCGACACTCAGAATCAAAACGTACAGCGATACCTAGAAATGCTTAGTGATTGCAGATCCTTATTACTAAACGTATCAGCAAATGTAAACGATCTACGTAACAAAATTGCTTTCCAAGCTATAAATCCCTCATTTACAACAACCAATGCAAGCAGTACAAATTATACTATGTCTCCAACTCAGTTCCAAGAAGCTATAACTCAACAGACTACATCACCTCAAGCAATAAAATCAGCTAGTAATATGCGTAATAAAAAGCGACAATTCAGCAATAACAACAACAACAACACTATGTGGAGCAACAACAACAACAATCAACAATATCAACAACAATCACAGCAGTTTTTTCGGCCAGCTCCGTCCTCACAACAGGGCGGTTTTCTCAACAACAACAACAACAACAACAACAACAACAACAACAACAACAGCAACAACAACGCCATGTGGAACAACAGAAACAGCATCAGGCCAAAGGGAAACTCCAACACCAACCCTTTTGTCAGGAATCAACAGTAAAGGATATCGAGCAGCGAGTAGGAGGTCGTCTCAGCCAGTTCTATACCGAGTGGACCACACTTTCAACAGACGAATGGCTGCTGAAAACCATCAAACTCGGACTAGAAATTCAATTTATTTTCCCACCACCTCTACGCCAAAATCCCACGCCAATTATCCCGTACAATCAGCAACAACAACAATTAATAAGCCAGGAAATACAAAAATTGCTGCAGAAAGGTGCGATAGAATTAGTACACCAGCCAATGACACCAGGATTTTACAGCAATCTATTTGTAATTCCCAAGAAAAACGGGGGCTCGCGCCCAGTATTCAATTTGAAACAATTAAATCAATACATCCAGGCTCCCCATTCCATAATGGAGACGCTTCAGGAGGTAACAAAGTTAATAAAGAAATCAGATTTTCTAACATCAATAGACTTATCAGATGCATTTCTACATATACCAATTCATCCGGATTCACGTCAGTACCTTCGCATGCAATGGCAAGGGAGCACCTACCAATTCTGCACAACCCCATTTGGCCTCTCGCTGGTACCGTGGCTATTCACCAAACCGACCAAGCCTATTTTGGAATGGGCAAGGAATCAACAAATCAGAATAAGTGCATACTTGGACGATTGGATCATCATCGCCAGCTCAGCAGAACAAGCAGCACAGCAAACACAATTGGTAATACAGAAACTAGCGTCATTAGGATGGATAGTCAACTTCAACAAGTCCAGTCTAACGCCCCAGCAGTCAATAGAGCATTTAGGCTTTGTATTGAATACAAACACAATGACAGCTCAATTGCCAGGGAAGAAGTTGAGAGATCTTCGACGCAGCATACAGCAAGTATTAAACAATCCCTTACAATCGGCTCGTACAATTCACAGTTTGACAATGAGGATACAAGCAGCCACATTTGCACTGGTACCAGCTCGTCTGTACACTCAGCATTTAATGAGGATGAAGAACCAGAGTGTAAACTCATGGAGAGATTGGGACAAGATACAGGTAATACCAAAGGAATGCATCGAGGAGTTACGTTGGTGGAAAAACAATCTACATCTATGGAATGGGAAAAGTATACTACCGCAAACACCACAGCAGACCATATACGTAGATGCCAGCAACACGGGTTGGGGATGCAGCATGAAACTAGCAAACCGGCAGAGCAGAACCGCATTTGGACATTGGACGTACGAGGAAGCCAGCATGTCGATCAACTGGAGGGAGTTGAAAGCGGCGTTTCTTGCGTTACAAACATTCCCGCAATTGAACAATATGAGGATTCTGATACGAACAGACAATACAACATCGATGGCCTACATGAACAAGCAAGGGGGCACGAAGTCATTACCATTAATGAAATTAGCAACAAGCCTGTGGAAGTGGTGTCTACAACGAGGAATAACGATACAGTCTACTCATGTACAAGGAGTGAAGAACACAATCGCAGACTACGAATCACGACGCCCATATCTCAAGAACAATTGGATGATACAGCCCAAGATATTCCAAGAGTTTCAACAGTACCTGGGAGAAAACGACGTGGATCTATTTGCCGACAGGAACACCAAGCAGCTTTCAAAGTACGTATCATGGCTACCAGATCCGGGAAGCGTTACCAACGACGCGTTTACCATTCCGTGGAGCCAATTTTACCGACCGTATTTGAATCCACCATGGAATCTAATCAGCAGGTGTCTTCAGAAGTTGGTACAAGAGCAGGTACAGCGAGCAACAATGGTTACACCTTGGTGGCCAACAGCAATCTGGTTTCCAACAATCCGGGCGCTCAGTATCGGTCCACCACTCCTACTGGATCAAGCGGCGGTTCACCTACCGACACCAACAGCAATATGGCCGATGACCAACAGCAACTGGAAACTAGCCGTATGGAGCTTATCAGCAACAAGTACAGGCTTACAAGCTTAAACGAAAATGCCCAGCAAATTTTGATCAGTAGACGTCTAGAGGATAATGCCACCAATCGCTCCTACAGAAGAGGCCAGCTTCTATTTTTGGAATGGGCAAGGAATCACAAAGTCGAACCAGATAAATTTAATCATGAAGATTTGATAAATTTTTTAAGTGATATGCACGCTGATAGGTCATACTCTGCTACAACAATACAACTATTGCGAGCTTCAGTCACTCACTTGCATAAGGATCCCATGTTGCTGCGGAAGAATGAGGAAATAAATGCGTTTATTACTGCTTTACTCAACCAAGCACCGGCGGTAAGATTGCATAGACCCACTATTAGTTTGCAGCCTACCTTCACTTATCTAGGGTCATTATCTGCTACAAGTATATCGTTGGCTACTTTACAAAGCAAGTTAGCATTCCTATTGGGGGTGACATGCTTTCTTCGGCCTTCAGACTTATTTCGTATCCCGTGGTCTTCAATGGTTTTGTCTAATAACGATTTGTTGTTGTCATTTGAGGTACATAATCCGAAAGAAAAAAGGGGCCGGCGCTTAATTATCAAGTCATTTTCAGTCAAGGCTCATGTGAATTCAAATCTTTGTCCCATCAAAACTTTCAAAGCATTTCGGGAAAGAAGACCATCTTGTGAGGCAGTGTCGTTGTTCATTAATTCAATTCAACCAGACCGGCCTATCAAGATCCGAACAATTCAAGCATGGATGTCAAGAC